>APFE031295789.1:27100-44057 GCA_000404065.3 Pinus taeda
AGGGTTTACAATAATAGAATTTGGTTAACCATGGTTGAATATAATTGAATATGGTTGAATTATGTTGAATGAGGACAACTAGGAGTGAACATGGTTAACCATTGTTAAAAATGGTAAACATAGGGTTGATTATGTTTGATTATTAATATTAATCAATAATATTAATAGGTGATTATGTTTGATTGAAGTTGAAGACTATTGACTACAAAAATATTTAAATATAGTCAACCATATTAGTAAATGTGGGTGACTAGTTTTGTAATTCCCCATTACAACATTCCATAAATTGCAATGTAATGTAACATTATGATAATGTTTTAGGTGGGATAAATTTTTGTAAGATTATGAGTCTTTGGATTATTATATTAAACATAAACGTAAAAATATTAACATGTAATGATTTAACATTTAACATTTTTAATCTATGTCCGCCTATTTAGAAATCAATCTAATTATTATATGTATAAACACAATATAAATTTAAAAATATAAAGAGGTTATGACACAAAAACAGTATGGTAAATAAATATAAATAAAATAAACTGAGGTATACTAAATAAATAAAACCTATTTTTATACTTACTCCAAATGTATGGTAAATAAATAAAAATATAAATAAACTAGAGTTATGGAAAATAAATAAAACTTCTTTTTATATTTAGTCCATAAACCTCTTTATATTTAAATAAGACTCAAAAAAGAAGGTTTGTTTAGGTGAATATTATGGGTCAAATACCATTTAATACCATGGGCTAAATACCATGGGCCAACTACCATATTTATAAAAGAGGTATGGTAAATTAATAAAAATATAAATAAACCAAAGTTATGGTAAATAAATAAAACATTTTTTTATATTTACTCCATAATTCACTTTATATTTACAAACACTCAAAAACGAGGTTTTATTTTGGTGAAGCCTATGGGCCAAATTATTATTAATACCATGCAAAAAAATATTATTAACTCTAATATTAATATTAATAAAAATAAAGATGGCACATGGTATTGGGAGTGGTATTGACGTGGAATGTAGCCTATTTAAAGGAGGAATTAAACTAGCATAGATCCATCTTTACTCTGGATCTACTAAGCTCTGAGAGGGATCAAATATCCTGATATGAAAACTAGCATAAAGTGAAAAAAGATTTGATCCCTCTGGGCACTTGTTATTAAACATTTTGAAATCTTGATTGTGATTAAAATAGGATTATATTAGTTTACTAAGGTTGACAATGTTTGTCTTTAGTCAACCATGGTTGACTATAATTGAATATGGTTGAGTTATGCTGATTGAGAATGACTATGAGTGAACAAGGTTCACTATTATTAAATATGGTAAACATAGCATTTACCAAGTTTGATCAAACATTGGCTATAAAGGTTGACTTTGATTCAATATGTTTAACTAATGTCATTGAGTTTGTTTCTTTATTAATATTAATCAACAACAATAATAGGTGATTATATTTTATCGAAGAGGTTGACTATCAAACATTGTCAAAGATAGCTAAACATAATCGAACATAGTCAAACATCATCAACTGCATTAGTAAACCAATGTGTTTTAAACCATATTATTATTAATATTATTAAACATTTTTAAATATTGACTATGGGTGAGCATGGTTTAACCATGGTTGAACATGGCTTGACCAAGTTCACCATGGGTGAACATGGCTTGACTAATTTGACCATGGTTGAACATATTATTCTATGATAGATTATGGTTGTATGTTTTGATAATGAATGGCTATGATTGACCATGTTTTACAATGGAGACCTAGGTTGACGATGCTTTAACATAGTAAAAGTTTTTGGCAATGTTGAGAATGGGTTGACAAAGGATAATTATGGTGACTATGGTTGACCAAAGATGACCATGTTTGACCTAGGTTGCCCATGGTCGAACATAACTGACCATAGTTAAATATGGTTAACCATGTTGAGTAGAGCAAACTATGCTTGAAAATGGTTGACCATGGTGACCATAGTTAACTATGGTAAATTATAATTAACCATAGTCAACCATGGTGATAATAGATTATGTTGGCTCACTGTGGCTAGACTATGGTTGATCATGTATCACTATTGTTAAATATCACTACTTATGTTTTCACTATAATAATATTAATAACAATATATTCAATCACATTATAATAATAATAATACCTTACTATTAGTATTGCTATTGTTATTATCAAGGTTGACCTTGGTTGAATTTGGTCAATCATGGTCAACAGTAATTGGATATGGTAAGGATGACTATAAATGAACAAGGTTGACTATTGTGGACTATCATAAACATGGGGTTGACCAAGTTAGAACATGTTAAACTGTTAATAATATACTCAATCATATAATAATCATAACAATATATCAACCTTATTATTATTATTATTATTATTAGACAATTTTAAATCTTGAGTTTGACTTACAAAAGTTAACCTTGGTTCACTAAGATTGATAATGTTTGACTATAAATTAATATGGTTAATATAGGCAAAATTAATATTAGTATTATTAGTAAACTTTATTAACATTAACAATAACGTTATAAGGCCAACCTTGTTTGATCATGGTCACTATTAATAGTATATTCAATAATAAATAAATATAATCACCTTAATATTAATTTTTTAATATTATTAGTAGTAGTAGTAATAGTAAACTTTATTAATATTATTATTATTATTATTACTAAACATTTTTAAATCTTGATTTTTACCAACCAAGGATGACTTTAGCTCACTAAGGTTTATAATGATTTACTTTGGTCAACTATGGTTGACTATAATTGAATATGATTGAGTTACATTGAGTGCAGATAACTATGAGTGAATATAGGTCCAGGATTAAGATGGATCTAGGCTAGATCTATTAAGCATTGAGAGGGATCCAATCTCTCAAGGTGAAAACCTATTTTTTGAGTGCAAAACTTGAGGAAATGATTGCACCTTGAGAGATTGGATCCCTCTCAAGGCTTGATAGATGTGGGGATAAGATGGATCTAGGCTGGTTATATAATACTATATAATATCTATAATTTGTATATATGTGTCTCTTTCTTATTCCCTCTCTCTATCTCACCCCCCAAATGTATACATTCTCTCTATATATTTATTTATCTCTCCCTCTATGTATTTCTTCTTCCCTCCCTCTCTCTCCCCCTATGTATTTCTTCTTCCCTCCCTCTCTCTCCCCCTTAAACTCCAACTTTATCTCCTCTCTCTTGATTCCTCTCTCTCTCTCTTCCTTCCTCTCTCTCCCTTTCTCTCCCACCTCCCTATGTCCTCCCCCATCTCTCTCTCTCTTGCTTCAACTATCATATCTCCCTCCCTCTCTCATTCTCTTCTTTCCCTCCATCTTTGTGTACCTCTCTCTCTCTCTCTCTCTCTCTCTCTCCCCCCAAATGTTTCATTATCTCCCTCCCTCTCTCAATCTCTCTCTCCCCTCCATCTTTGTGTCTCCCTTGCTCTCTTCCCCTTCTCTCCCTATATCTCTCCTCTCCCCTTATTTGTCCTCCCCCCTCTCCTCTCTCCCTCACTCTCTCTACATCTCTCCCTTGCCACTCCCTATCTCTCTCCACCTCCCTCTCTCTCTCCTCCCCCCCCCAAACTCTTAAAGCATCTCAATTAAAAAAAAGAAAAAACCTTAATTCGTTATAAAATATTCACTTTGGTTTCTCTCATCGCTTATATTTTTAGTCAGTATGGATCTATATTGGTTTTTAATAATATTATTTATATTAGTATTCTCATTTTTAACTTTATTAAAACCTTTAATAAAATTAATTCCTTAAAAATGTTAAAAAATAAATTAAAATAAAAGATAAGTTATGGTTTATGGGCATGTGGTATTGATAAGCCATGGTATTTGTCCATGATATTGTAACAAAACCAATTTACAAGTTAATAATAGCCATGGTTAAGAATCATGTCATATTGTTATAAAATATTTTGATTGTGAAATAAGTTATGAGTTTTGGGCATGTGGTATTGATAAGACATTGTATTGGCTCATGGTATTGTACAAAGCCTATTCACAAGAATCAATGGAAAAAGTGGGGTTCAATATCTATGGTTAAGAATCTTATAATATTGTTATAAATATTTTGATTGTGAAATAAGTTATGCTTTTTGGGCATGTGGTGTTGATAAACCATGGTATTGTAACAAGTTGATAATATCCATGGTAAAGTGGCAGTGAATTTACATGGTTAAGAATATTTTCATATTGTTATGAAATATTTTGATTGTGAAATAAGTTATGATTTTTTGGGCATGTGGTATTGATAATCCATGGTATTGGCCCATGGTATTGTAACAAAGCATATTTGTAAGTTAGTAATATCCATGGTAAAGTGGAAGTAAATATCCATGGTTAAGAATATTTTCATATTGATATAAAATATTTTGATGGTAAAATAAGTTATCTGTTTTGGGCATATGTATTGATAAGCCATGGTATTGGTGGTGGTATTGTAACAAAGCCTATTAATTACAAGTTAAGAATATCCATGTTAAAGTGGGGATGGATATCGATGGTTAAGAATCTTGTATTGTCATAAAATATTTTGGTTGTGAAATAGGTTATCGTTTTTGGGCATGTGGTATTGATAAGCCATGGTATTGACATTGTATCAAAGCCTATTCAAAAGTTCATAACAAAATCAAAATATAACAAATTGAATTTTATTATTTTAACTTTTTATTATTAATTCAACCAACATTTGAATGTTTATAGTCATCCTTGATACCAAATTTATATTACTTTTAACTTCTTGTTCATTATTTTAACGTTTTATTATTATTTGAGACAACATTTAAATGTTTAAACTCTCTAGAGAGCCCAATTATTATTATTAAACAATTTTAAATCTTTAGTTTGAGGTACACACGTTAACATTGGCTCACTAAGATTGACAATGTTTGACTATAAATTAATATGGTTAATATAGTCAAAGTTAATATTAGTATTATTAGTAAACTTAATTAACATTAACAATAATGTTATAAGGCTAGCTTTGTTTGATCATGGTCAACTATTAATACTATATTCATTCATATAATAATAATAATAATATAGTCAACCTTAATATTATTATTATTATTATGATTACTACTAGTAGTAGTAGCAAAAATAGTGAACTTTAGTAATATTACTATTATTATTATTAGATATCAAACTTTTGTGATCCATATTGTAAATGTGAATGTATTTTGGATTAATCACATCATTAGGATCATCATTAGGTTTTGGTGGATGATTTGAACCAACTAATGTGGTTCATCCTCGGGACAAAGGTGAAAAAATCCATTAATCCAAACTAATAAATAGCAAGAATGCATCAGGTCCATAAAAATTAGCAGTTAAGAATTATTAGTTATAGAATTAATTAAAATAAAATTAGCTATAACTGCGGTTATTATTAGTGTTATTAATCAAAATAAATTAATAAATTAAATATAAAAATATAAAAAATATAAAATAAAATTTCAAAGATAAAATTAAACCAATAAAAAATATGAAATTAAAATAAAAAAATAATAAAATCAAATTCAAATATAAATTAGAAAGTCAAATTAAATTAAAATATAATTTTTTATAAAATTCAAATATAAAACATATAGTCAAATAAAAATCAGTAAATATATATATTATTATAATATAATATATTAAATTATATAAATAAAAAAAATTGAATTAAATCCAAAGTTAGAAATATTTAAGTCATCAAAAATAAGTAATATAAAATCAAATAAAAAAAAATTCAAAATAAAATATAAGTCATAAATCTTAACGGGCAAGTTGTAAGAGTATCTAAGTGATTATATATTAAAATAATTAATTGAATAATCTTTAGTTTTATAAAAAAAATAATTAAAGAATTTGGAATAATAAAATTCAATAAAATGAGCAAGAAATTAAAATTAAAACAAATGATTAAAGAAAATAACTAAATTTTTACTAATTAATTAATTAAAAAAGGAAATAACAAGGAGGAATAAAGAAGAGAGTGATGAAATCCAACTCTTACTCAATTCCCAACCACCATATCTATTGAGGTTGATTGTGTGCTTCTCAATCTCAATAGCCTCTCTTAGCTTCCTATGGTGGAAGTGATCAACCCTTGCAATGACCTTTGCATCCTCAATGTAGACATGGTGCTTATATTTATTAGCATGCTCAGCTAGAGTTGATGAGCGGGAGTGCTTGTGCCTAATGATTGCTGTGTGTTCTTGGATTCTTTGGTTAATGGAGCGACCAGTTTTTCCAATAGAGGGAATTCCACAAGAATAGGGGATCGAGTAGACATCGTTCATGTCTTTAAGGTCAATAGGGTCCTTAATGGACATGAGAGAATTTATTATTACTAGACATTTTTAAATCTTGATTTTGACCAACCAAGGATGACCTTAGTTGGCTAGGGTTTATAATGATATTTCTTTGGTCAACTATGGTTGACTATAAATGAATATGGTTGAGTTACATTGACTGAGGACAACTATGAGTGAACAAGGTTCATTATTGTTAAAAATTGTAAAATAAGGTTGACTATGTTTGATTATTAATATTAATTAATAATATTAATAGGCAATTATGTTTGACCGAATTTGAAGACTATTGACTTTCAAACACAGTCAAACATAGTCAGCCACATTAGTAAATGTGGGTGATTAATTTTGTAATGTCGCATTGTGACATTGGATAGATTTTTGTACCATTATGACGTCACAAAATGTTTGATTATTAATATTAATCAATAATGTTAATAAGTAATTATGTTTGACAAATACTGAAGAGTGTTGATTGTAAAACATAGTCAAACATATTATTAAATTTGCTTGACAAATTTTGTAATGTTGCATTGTGGTGTTGTATAAATTGCAATGTAATGTAATATTGTGATGTTTGATAGATTTCTTTACCATTCCAACATCACAATATTACTATTACTATTATTATTATTATTATTATTAGTCAACTTTATTAATATTGAAAAAATTATTATTAAACATCTTTAAATCTTGATTGTAATTGACTAAGGATGACCTTAGTTGCCTAAGGTTGTCAATTTCTTACTTTGGTCAACCATGGTTGACTATAATTGAATATGGTTGAGTTATGTTGACTAAGGATGACTATGGGTGAACAAGGTTGACTATTGTTAAATATGGTAAACATAGCATTGGACAAATTCAATCATGGTCAACTATTAAAAAACTGAGTATAAAACTTGACTTTGTTTGACTATGTTTCACTATTAATATTAATAAATAAAATAATAGATGTCTGTGTTTTATCAAAGTTGAAGAGTGTTGAATATCAAACATTGTCAAATATAATCAAACATAATTGAACATTTTTTTTGAAGAAGCTTGTGGATAAATCACATAATCATTGTTTGAGGGTCAACGTTTTGAACCTACCAATGAGGTTCATCATCAGGACATTGTCAAACATAATCAACAACATTAGTAAACCAATGTGGTTTAAACCATATTATTATTAATATTATTAAACATTTTTAAACATTGACTATTAGTGAGCATGGTTTAACAACTGTTGAACATGGCTTGACCAGGTTTACCATGTGTGAAGATGGTTTGATTAATTTGAGCATGGATTTTTCTATGATAGATTTGGTTGTTTATATTGATAATGAATGGCTATGATTGACCATGTTTTACCATGGTGACCTAGGTTGATGATGTTGAACATGGGTTGATATTGGTTTTGAAATATTAATTATGGTGACTATGGTTGACCAAAGATGACCGTGATTAACCATGGTTGACCTAGGCTGCCCATGGTTGAACATGACTGACCATGGTTGAAAATGGTCAACCATGTTGAATAGGGCTAACTATGCTTGATAATGGTTGACCATGGTGACCATAGTTAAGTATGGTTAATCATAGTTAACCATAGTCAACCATGGTGATAATAGTTTATGATAGTTGATCTTGGCTAGACTATGGTTGACCATGTAACACTATTGTTAAATAACACTAACTATGATTTGACTATAGTTAAAGATATTTTTACTATGTTTTACCATGGTTGACTATGATATTCCTTGTTGTACCTATTTAAACATCACTAACTATGTTGTGACTATGAATGACTATTTAACAATTACTTAATTATGGTTGACCACAGTTGAGTATAATTGTACATGTTTGTGACCATGTTTAAACATCATTGGCTATGTTTTGACTATGAATGACTATCGTTAACAATTGTATGACTATGGTTTACCATGGTTTGTCTATGTTCAAATACAATTGAATATGATTGACTATAGTTGACCATGGTATGAATACGATTTAATATTGATGATGTTTTGCAATATGTAATTGGTGTGTCAGAGAGGATTATTTCCATCACTGTTTAATGAGATGGATTCTTATTTTTTTTGCTTCTGTGCATTACTATTGAAGAATATGGGTTATGTGGATTCTTGCTTCACTACGTGACTTGGGACTTAGATGGATTATGTGACTCATTACTTCAATGCGAGATTTCCGAATGAGATGGCTTTGTATTTTGTTGCTTTCATGTGTAATTATTGAATGAGATGGCTTATGTGATTCATTGCCTTGATGCATGTATCACAACATTGAAATTGTGGTACAATAATAATATTGAAATTTAATATTAATATTACTTAATTAAATAACTTATAATATACACCAATTTAAACGAGACACAAAGGCATGGAAAACTTAAAGGCAAACCCTAATGTTTCAAATTTTCACCATCATATAAAATAAAAACCTAAAAATGTAATGAAACCAAAACCCTAACCCTAATAACTAATAGTGAAGCCCTAATATTTCAAATTTTCACCATTATATATAATCTCCAACCCTATTACAAGCAAAATCATAACCCACAGAAAGTTTACATGCATTATTTTGATTGATGGAACATATAATCTTCATTTATCATTTCCATTGACCATAAATAGGAATGTCACATCTAATCACTTGAGAAATGATATACCCATAAACTCGACATTCTTGTCCAACAAAACTGGTCCACTCCATTTTGAAATGAAAGATGTGTCCTTAATCAAAATCAGACTATCAAAACCTAGAAACATTAGTAAATGAAACATGGGCGATCGAAACCTGAGAACATTAGTAAACAAAACCTGGAGGATTGAAACCTAAGAGCATTACTAGATGAAATAGCCTTAATCAAACTTGGGTGATCAAAACCTGAGAACATTAGTAAATGAAGGTTGGGTGATTGAAACATGAGAAATTAGTAAAGGAAACTTGGGAACATGTATAGCCTTAATCAAACCCGGGTGATCGGAAGTTGAGAACATTAGTAAATGAAACCTAGGTGATACAAACCTGAGAAAATTAGTAAATGAAACCTGGGTGATCAAAACCTAAGAGAATTAGTAATCAAACATGGGTTTTTGAAACCTGAGAATATAAACAACCTTAATCAAACCTAGGTGATCAAAACTTGAGAAAATTAGTAAATGAAACCTTGGTGATAGAAACCTGAGAACATTAGTAAATGAAACATGGGTGATCAAAACTTAAGAACATTAATAATAAAACTCGAGCGATTGAAACCTAACAATATGTAATATTCCTAGAACCTACATCTAATTTTGGAACAATTTTGCACTTATTATTTGAATAAAATGAAAAATATTATTGGATTAAACTACTTGACATAATATGAAATGGTTAGCTTTAGTTGGCAGCATCAAGAGTCAGTTATGGAAATGATAATTCTATAAGAAACCCAACACTCAAAAAAAATTAGAGGAAAATTAGATTAGAGCTCACCCATGAAATAAATATCCATTCCCCAAGTATCCCTGAGGGGATTCGAAGTGCTTTGCAAATATTGTTGTAGCAGACCAGGTGAATGATTTGTAGAGCCAACATAATTGAACTAGCGAATGTGAGATTCAAATTTTGATCTGGAATATATGGATGATGAAAAAATCATGGCTTTCGAAAGAGAAGAAGAGGTAATGGTATCAGAGAATAAGGTATAAATGAAAGACAATTAAATCTTTGGAGACCAAATATTCTGTTGGATCATTTTCATATTCTCCTCTGGCATGTCATATAATTGTTTATGAGTTTGAAATCATCAGGATTCTCATAAACTCTCCCTATTCAAACCAATAAAAGCAATGTTCTTTAATAATGAGTGGTACAAATATATAAGTGAAGGTGTGTGGTAGGTTTCTTCATTGTTTTTCAATTATTGTCTTGTGAGAAGAGATAGAATTAACTGTGATTATTTATTTTGAAAAATTACCTTGTTCTTATGTGCAAATATAGAATTAACTATAATGAATTCTTTTGAAAATATTACCTTGTTCTTATGCGTAGAGACATAATTAACTATGATGATTTATTTTGAAAAAATTACCTTCTTCTTGTGCACATAGATAGAATTAACTATGATGACTTCTTTTGAAAAGATTACCTTGTTCTTGTGCACACGGATATAATTAAATATGATGATTTCTTTTGAAAATAATACCTTGTCCTTGTGCACAGAAATAGAATTAATTATGATGATTTCTTTTGAAAATATTACCTTATTTTGTGTGCATAAGTAGAATTAACTATGGTGATTTCTTTGAAAAAATTACCTTGTTCTTATGTTCAAAGGTAGAATTTAACTAATAATGAAAATAGTATTGGTTAACTTTTATTAAATCAAATATTATATTCCAAGTAATAAATTATAATATTCACAATATTATAGTTCATTAACTTGGTATATTTCAATAAAATTTCATATATTTAATAATGAAAGTAAAAAGAGATGGATTTCACATAATTCATTTAAAAGATAAACAAAAAAGGATAGCTGAATTTTATATTATTTGTAATAACAAGAACAATTGTATATCATGTTGGTAAACATGGTTTTATATCAAAAGGAACAAGTGGGTTGAAACCCATGGTTTTGCAACAAGAAAAATATAACTGGTAAATATTACCATGGTTTTCTAGGCTTACACCTATGGTTTTACATTTTTTAAATACACCAATAGTATGATTTGCATTAGTAGTAATAGTATTTCCATGAAAATCCATAATCTTTGAGGTTTTTATAATTGATATTCCAGCTAACCATGACATTTGAGTTTTTGTTGATGATAGTGGTTGTAGGGATGAACTCATGACTTACCAAGAATTGACTAGTTTTAAACTATTGAAAGAGAGAAGATCATTATATATAACTATTGTTACATGTAGAAAGTGATAAATCGTGAGATGTAGTATTACAACGGGCTACTTGGTTACTAAGATATATTACTAACTTGTGATTATTTAACAATTGTGATGTAGAAAGGGAAAGAAGTATATTGCAGTAAACAATCATGTCTCGAGGATATTGTACTCTAAGAATCATTTGGTAATATGTTTGAAAAACATGATGACATGTATAATGTATAGGCCTCTAGTTAAAAATGCTTGAATGAAAGATTATGTTTATCTTGTAAAAATCTCAACAATGTACAAGGGATAGACTCCCTTGTTACCATTTAGCTAGACATGAAATTCCTCATGAAACGTTTAATAAAATAAATGATTGTTGGTTTTTCCCTTCAAGGTTTCTAGAGTAATATCGGTGTTCATTTATGTGTTTGCCTAGTTGTTTATCTTGATGATACTGTTACCATGCATAATGTTGGAGATTTTATCATGTTCATGTTTTTAATAAACCCTCATTAATTGAATGATAATAATGATGTAAAGTTGTATCAAACTGCATTATGACAACAAGTTGCGCTAATGATTATTCCTTTATGAAACTCACTATTTCATTTCTATGGTTATTTCACTTAATGATTTGAGTATATCATTCAATGATGAAATTAAGAGTATGTGATAATTCATTCATCGGATGCTACAGGTTGGTATAACTTGTAAAAAAAATTATCTTGTGAATTATGTATTAGGTATATCAAGGGATGTTACAGAACATTAGTAAATGAAATCATCTGTCTTAAGAATATGAATGAGCACTCATTTCACATTTCACAATATGGAGAATGACAAGAGGGGAGGGCAAATGTCTCATAAGCCCATCCATTTTTCCTAAGCCACTTTTAATAAATTAAACGACTAATACATGCTCCTACCATGTGTAAATTTGAGGATTTGTAAAATCAAGACAGGAGTGGAGGTAGGAAATTGGAAAACTATTTGAAAACCTTTGATTTTATTTGTTGGATCACGTAAATGACTAAGACTTGGAAGTAATGCTTCCATGTGTATTGCACATTGTTATTATGAGTCCCAAGGTGTCAATCTAGAAGTTGTTGTTTCCTATGTGTATGAGGTGTAGTCATGTCATGTCCTAGTCATAGATTCACTTTCTTAGGATCTAGATTTGTTGAAGTCAGTAATTTATATCCTATATATGTAATTATTGTAATCAATAAATATATATAGTGTGATTTGTGTGTAACAATTTTCGCTCTCTCAATTTCTAAGTTGGTATTAGAGCAGGTACTAAATTGACTCCCTCAAGGAAGGGTTAGGAAGATGTGAGGGAGCCTTGAGTATTATTGTTTTTGTATATATATTAGTATAGATGTGTGAGAGTTGAATTTTCTTATGAGTTCTATTTTTTGCAAGTGTGAGTTTTTTGTGTGTTTGTAGATCTAGAGTTCGATAAAAAGTTCATTTGTGTGTCACTAGTAATGGAGATCCATACCGAGCATGCACAGTTCATGTAGGAGAGTCTGAACATGATGGATTATCTTAAATGGAATGATTTCGATTCTTGGATATTTCGATCATTGTCTCTTGTCCTTTGAAACCATCATGTGTCCTACTCATATGCTTGGAATTCCACTCTTCTCCATAGATATGAGAGTGATGTTCTTGATTTTTGAGCTACAACAACCTCTCAAAAAAGGGCTCCCACTTTGTAGAGATCATCCTTAGCGGTCGAGAGTGAGACTGATCAGGTGCTCAAAATTAGGCTTAAAAATAAAAGTGTTATAATCTTGATAAAATTAGCTACATATCAAAGAGCTCGTCATTCTGATTCCAATGGTGTGAACGACACTCAAATCTGAGCTCGTATGCAAAAGTTATAACAATTCAAAGTTCAGGTTTGACTTTCTCGCATGACAGAATTGGATGATGTGGCAAGGTCCTTCAGAAAATGAGGAGGTGCCAAGTGGAAAGCCTCCATTTTCCCCCGCATGTCACAAATCGCAATTGCAGGCAGGTTGGCATTAAAAATCGTCCCTAGGGCAGGGAAGGGTTGTGATGCGATAAGACAAGTGAGAAGGCTTTCAAGAATCAACCAGAGGCGCGATCCGATGGATCACAATCGAAGATCGGAAAAGGGGCGGCGTTATAGAATTGTCCCCCAGAAGGTACTGGGTTACGATGCGATATCGCAATCACAAATCATTACATGGTGCAGAGTCCCACTTTTATGATTATCATCGATTCTCCGTCGATGGCGAAATGCGATAGGTTCCTCAGTTGTGATGCAACTATAGGCTACTGTTTAATGGTCTATCAGGTCCGTCGTATCACAATCACACATTTCCACCTTGTTCACAAACCATAAGCCCATAGGACTTCGCCGATTGTGATTTGTAATAAGACACTCGGTGCCAGTAGATTATGGCTCGCCAAGCAGTGAAATTTTCGAACAATTAGCGGATTTTCAGAGCTAATTTGTAGGTTCATGTTGGGTTTGGAGCAATTTATGGAACGAATAGTGGGAAAACAAGAGGAAGTCATAACTTCTTCTATTTTCCACCAAATTAGATGCAAAAAGTGGCTAGATAGCCATTTTTGAGTATTTTGGACTGATTGGAGCAGGTTTCATAAGCATTTGAGAATCGTAAACACATATTTTTACACTTTTGAGAATAATAGAGAGGCCCAAGACATTGGAAGTTGGACCAAGGAGACGTAGCCCAGGAGGGGTGAACTCCTTTATCATGTGCTTGTTGTAATGTGTTTTTGGTGATGTTCTGTACATGTTTATGCTGCTATTCAGTTTCTGGTTTATGTTAAATTACTCATAAAATTAACATTAAAAACTCTTCATTTCACTTGCAAAAATTCATGAATCCTTAAGCACAATGAAAACATTTTGTTTATAACATGAGGAAGATCTTAGCACTGCAAACTAATATTCTAAATCAAATCAGAGACAAGCAATTTTAAGCGTGAATCCTAGAGCAAGTGCTTCATGGAACAATAACATGTCTACTAGTGTGGAGAATCCAAACAGTAATGATGAGAATTTTCTTCAAAATATGAACACCAGGAAGAGGGAACATAGTCCTAGTATTGAAGATGACTTTGACAGAGAATGTCGAGTGAAATTGGAATAATTTAAGAGGGATGACAACATGACGTCGAAGGATGTGGTGGATGATATTTTATATGGGAGACTGAAAACATCGTCATTTACACATAGCAGAATCGACATGATCTTCTCCAAGTTCCTCTCACCTGGACAATTTATGGTGAAATGAGGTTCTCCATTATTTGTATGCAAGCACCAAAATGAGGAATGACGAGGAGATAAATTTCATGGATTCATGTTCCCTGAGAGCCCATTCAATACATTGTCTGAGAGGCAGTGAGAAGTGTTGAAAATAATACTGAGAGGGGGGGTGAATCAGTATTATCTAGTCCTTTTACCAAATCTTCCTCTGAATTATTTTTGCATATCAGTACCATAAAATAATGAGAATGAACAAGAAAAACAGACAGTCACATCAAAGAACACCAGATATAAGGTGGAAACCCAATGTGGGTGAAAACCACCTGCTGCAATATGTCTCTATCTTCTGTCAAATTAGAAACTCCTTTTACAATGGTCTTGTACTGGTGCAGTCCTTTACCAGTACGCAGGCTGCAACCTGCTGAGAGCTACAACTCTCTCTCGTTTTCCAGTCTCTCCTGAAAGGGAGCTACAACCCCCTACTTCTCTTCAAGGACCACTTTTCATAAATTTTCAAACTGGATCCATATACATCAAATGATCATCAAGTACAGATAAATTACAGTCAGCTGCAGTAACCAGATCAAAGTAACAGAACCGAACCCAGAACACCTTATCAACAGAAAAATTCAGTCAACAGAAGATATTAAGTCAGACACGCAATTTTCCTTTCACTGGCCTGCGTCGCTACGCACTTCACCCTTTGCTTCTCTGCGTATACCCGCAGAGCTCCTTCTACTGCACTGCGTGACCACGCACTGCTTCTTCTACTGTGCTGCGTACAATACGCACCCAAATACACTATCGCGCCGCGTACTTCACTGAAGGCACGCACCCAAAGACACTATCGCGCCGCGTACTGTTTCTGTGCGTACGCACTTGAACCACCGTCGCTCTGCGTACCCACGCACTTCTCCTTCGTCGCCTGTGCGTACCCACGCACTACGCCTTTGTCGCCCCTGCGTACCCACGCACTTATCCTTTTTCTGCTCTGCGTACCTACGTAGAGGCACCGTTAAACACCTGCGTACATCAGATTAGGGCTGAATTTATAGATCACCAGTGTGCTACGGTTAGACAGATGCCCAGATCTGGTCAAGCGCTCGGGAGATCACCCTTTACAGATTCGCCTTCCACTTCACTTTCATATAGATCAAGCTTTTGAAACAATAAACCAAATATTTCAGATCTTAAGATATTCAACCAAAAGCATACCTTAGCCAAATGATCTCCTTTGCTTTATATAGGCAAGCTCTTCCTCAAATCAAGGATCATGGGGCTCAATAATAATAATAAAATAAAACAATACCACGGGCCAGAACCATGATAACACAATACCGTCGGCTAAATACAAGGGTTAAACATAAGGAACCCCATGTGCGCGTGCTTTACTGCCTTGAAGTGTGTGCACTGGGGGTACGCACCTCATGAATGGGTAACCTACGTGGCTGGACGCGGTCCCTGCATAGCGTACCTGTGGGTATGCATCTTCTGAACTGTTCTCCTGCGTAATTCTTAATTTTCATCATATTGAGAGCCCTTGCCATGGGTGTTGCCATCAAGTACAACATATGTAACCTATAACCATACCAGAAACATAATGCCAACAATCTTCCCCTTTGGACTTGATGGCAACCTCAAAAACTTCAGCGACATTCTCCCCCTTTGACATCAAGGGCAAAGGTTATGCTCCCCCTAAGACCATGCTCCTCCTGAATATGAACCAGATCTGTAAAGAAGAACCATAATCCACCAGACCCCATAGAGACATATTGCAGCTATATTCCGACCAACTCCCATGATCTCCTTTTGTACATCCTCCATAATGCCAACAATATGCATCATATACTCCCCATGAACCTGTGCCGCCACCACTATATGTACGCATATACCCCAAAAGAACCATGCATACAATCAACAATCAGAAGAGTTTCAACAATAAGATGACGCATCAACAACCCCCAGCTTTTGCCTGAGGTATTTGAAAGCTTCCCTGGGCAATGGTTTGGTGAGAATATCAGCAACTTGTTCCTTAGAAGGAACATACTCCAACTTGACTTTCTGTTCAAGAACTTGTTCCTGGAGAAAATGATACTTGATTGGCATGTGCTTGGTTTTTGAATGCATGACAGGATTCTTTGAGATACTGATTGCACTTGTGTTATCATAAGATAGAGATAGGTGGTGTACAAGTGATTTGAAAATCCTGCAAGGTCTGCATCATCCAAAGGAGTTGAGTGCAGCAAGATGCAGCAGCAACATATTCCGCTTCAGCTGTAGATAAGGCAATCGAACTCTGTTTCTTGCTGAACCAAGATACTAACCGGGAACCCATAAAGCACGCACCACCACTTGTGCTCTTCCTGTCATCCACGCTTCCAGCCCAATCTGCATCTGTATAGGCATGAAGTGTGAGATCTGTATCTCTAGGATACCATAAGCCATAATTTTGTGTCCCTTGAAG
>APFE031295790.1:0-51615 GCA_000404065.3 Pinus taeda
AATCTACCAAAAGCCATTCTCAAAAGAAGAGTTTGTCAAGTTGTTTAAAGAAGATTCTACAATCAGGTTGGTGGAGAAGGATTCTTCTCCTCCATCAGCCTAATCTTTGGTTTTTGAAAAAAAAAATAAAAATAAAAAATGTATGAGCCTGAAAACCAATCTCTGATTGGCAGTCTCATGCAGAAAACCTGAGGTGAAAATCAGGGCCACCTGACACCTCATGTTTTCCAAAAGAAAAAAAATTCTCTTTCTCTCCTTATTCCATCTCATTTTCATCATTACCACCATTTCATTCATTTTCACTCCACTTCATTTTTTTTTCATCCATCCATCCGTTCACTACATTCCATTCCATCAATAAAATCATTTTTTTAGATAGCTAAAGTTGTTTTTTTGCAGCCAGAGGTTACCACTGCAGTTTCCGCAGCTGTTTGGCAATTCTGCAGCCATTCAGCCATTCCACAGCCCTCTGCACCTACATAAGAAAAACACGACCTGTTTTTAAAAAAAAAATTCAGTTCAGAAGTCATCAACAATAAATGGGAAAGAGTCATGCAACAGCAATAAAACAATGAAGGGTTAGTGGAAAAATGATCAAAGGCAATCCAAGTGCGGATCTGAGGTATGATCTAAATTCTAAACTTACGGTTATCTCATTTTGCAAAGTTTTCAGGGTTATGTTTTTTGCCACTAAATGTAATGATTACCATTTTTCCCTATCATGCGACCATACATCCACGTATTTCCCAAATCTATCAGTCCTTGATTACCACGATTTTGAAATTCACTTGCGGCTGCTTCTCTTCTTTCATTAAGGCTTTCGTACCTAAGTGACGTAGCCTACTGTACTACATCTCTCTATGACATAATCCCGCAGCCAAGTGTAAATCTACGCCCGAAACTTAAAAACCTAGCTGTTTCTACTCATCATTTCATAACCCTTCTACCCTCCTACGCTCATATCATTCCATTCACGCTGTTTCATTCCATTCACATTGTGCTCACTACGCTGCCACCATTAACCATACTCTGTTTTATTCCCCTCTGCTAATTCTGATCACCAGTGAAAGTCTGTTACGGCTGTATCAAGAGTCAAAATCCGTAATCCTCTGTGTTAAGGCCATAAATCCACTGTGTCAAGGCCGTAAATTTACTGTGTTAAGGCTATTGCTGAAGCCATGTAACCTCCTTTTCCACAAAGTTTAGAACAAGCCGTGAAATTTACTGTGTAAGGCACTATTGAAGCCGTGTTTTAGAACAGAGCCGTAGAGCCAATGGGGAAACTCTTAAGGGCAGAACCAGAGGGTTCAAAATTTCTGGAGGGATAACCTCAGGTTAAAGAAGCGTTGCAAAAAGCAAACTGGCTACAACGCATCCAAAAGTTCATAGGTTACCACAAAGAGGTTACGAAGGCCTTTGCACGGTCTTTTAGAGACAAATACAATCAAGTGGAGGTAGGGGATCTAAAGTTTACAGTCATTGAGAGCAGCATAGCACAAGCCACGTCACTCCCACAGACTGGAGAAAGATGGTTTAAAAATCGGTCCATACAAGGTCAACAGTGGAAGCAAATCTTAAAGAACCCAGGTATGGATACCAGCATCTTTACAAAAGGGATTCCTGTTACTTATGTTAAGGAAGAATGGACAACTTTACTTTTATTAGTGCAAAAATTCTTGACTTGTGAGGGAAGGTTTGGAGTTTTATATGTTTACCATGCAAAAGTCATGACGCATTTCTTAGGAGAAGATATTAACCTTCCATATTTTCTACTCTCAAGTCTTAGAAAAATGTGTTCAATTGTCCAAAGGAACCCAAGTAAAATTGAATCACATCTGTATCATCATGGTCTTGTTAAGATGTTAGTTGAGGAACAATTGAAAGCAAATAGAGATACCTGGGAGAGATTTCTTGTGAGAAACCATTTTTGAAGAAGCAGGAGAAACCTCTGTGCCTAGAAAAAGTAGAAGAAAAAGAAAAGAGGCTACCCCTGAAACTGTTGTTCAAGAGGAAATTGTCCAAGAACAGATTGAAGAAGAAACTGATGTACATCATTCTGAACAAGAAATTGACCCTGAGTCTACTGTAGACATTGACCAAGCAACCCAAGGAATCATAACAGAAACCCTGCAAGAAATACTACAAGAGGTTGTTCAAAAGAGAAAGGAGAGTAGGAAGAAACAAAAGAAAGGTAAAGAAGAAGCTATAACTCAGGAAACCTACCTCACTCCTAAAAATTCCAGTGAAGAGGACACACAGCCATCGGCACATGGGTTGGCCCAACTTCATGAGACTTCCTTTCCAAGAAGATGCAAAAACAAAAGCAGAAGCAACCAAAAGAAAAACAGAGCATCACCACCGTGAGGAGGAGCAGCAAGTTACAAGGCAAAAATTCTCTACCTTACATTCTAATGTGCTCCATGAAATCTACTTCACATCTCCTTCCATGTTGAGAACATCAAAGCTTTATTCAAATTCTTCAAAATTACAAAGTACAACAGAGCTCTCCAAAGCTTTCAAAATCCATCAAGGAAGAACTAGAAACTCCAAGCTAAAAGAACTCCAAACTCTAAGCTAAGACTTAAGAAGTAACAAATGAAGGAGAGAGACCTCATATTTATACAAAAAGATGAGAAGCCATCTCATTAATGAGAGTCCATGAATCTCTCCCTCTACCTCTAGAGTCCTAATCAAAATAGGAACTGATAAGACACATGTCTTCTTAGAGTTACAATATAATTAGGAGATGTAACACATATCCTCATGATCCCATGATTCTTTCCACTCAAATTCGAATTTGGCCTTAGAGTGCCACATAAGGGTCTTCTAGAAGCCTCCTTTCAACCTACACATGTCAACAATCTCAACCCATTTGTTAGGTATAAGCACATGCACATTATTTTCTAATTTTTAACCACAAATTCACTTAAAAGGCTTAGAATTAATAAATATGGCAAAAACATAAATGTGGCCCAATGATAATGAAAGTGGGATGAATGTGGTGACATAGTAGTGAAATGGAGGTGATATAATGGACATAATAGTGAAAGTGTAATGGAAATGAATGAAATTTTCAAGACTCAACAATTTTTTGCCCGAGGTTTCTCATAGATAGAGGGGATCGATTATGAGGAGACCTTTGCACCTGTCGCAAGGTATTCTTCTATACGGACGATTCTTGCTCTCTCAGCGTAGATGGGGTGGCACATTCATCGGATGGATGTGAAGACTGCGTTCCTCAATGGAGTCATTGAGGAGGAAGTGTACATTGAGCAGCCCGAAGGTTTCGAGATCTTCAGCAGTGAGTCGCATGTGTACAGGCTCAAGAGAGCGTTGTATGGGTTGAAACAAGCACCTCGTGCTTGGTACACATGGATAGACAGCTATTTCACCGAATTGGATTCTCCAAGAGTGAGGCAGATCCTAACCTATACCAGATTGTGGTGGAGGGTAAGTTGCTTATCATTGTACTTTATGTAGATGATTTGATTCTAACGGGAGATGAGCTATTGATAATTTCATGCAAGCAGGATCTTGCTCGGGAGTTTGAGATGAAGGACTTGGGCCTCCTTCATTATTTCTTGGGATTGGAAATTTGGCAGCACAGTGATGGACTCTTTATTTCTTAGGGTAAGTATGCTCAGGAGATACTGGAGAAGTTCAACATGCATGGCTGCAATGTTGATACTTCTCTTCCTGGAGGTTGGAGGAAGGAGGATGCTACTTCAGCGGAGGTAGTGGATGCCACTGTTTATCGATAGTTGGTGGGGTCGCTTATGTATCTGGTCAATACATGACGCAATATATGCTATGCTGTTAACTAGATTTCACAAGCTATGGTTAAGCCAACCAAGCTCCTTTGGAAGGTGGGCAAGCATGTATTGCGTTATCTCAGAGGCACATCGGGATATGGATTGTGATACAGACAGGAGGATGGGGTGAAGCTATGTGGCTTCACAGATGCAGATTGGGGAGGGAGCCCAATGGATAGAAAGAGCACATCTGGAGGGATCTTTAGTATCGGATCGACAACAGTTTCTTGGTACAACAGGAAGCAGAGATCCATGGCACTTAGTTCTGCGGAGGCCGAGTATATGGCAGCAAGTTTGGCTGCATGCGAGGTTATATGGATGAGGAAGATCCTGGTCGGGTTTTTCGGGTCTCATTTGGATCCTACTGTGATTTACTGTGATAACCAGAGTTGCATTAAACTCTCAGCTAATCCTGTATTTCATGATAGATCCAAACACATCGAAATCAGGTACCATCATATCAGAGATTGTGTGCAGTGGAGAATCATGTTACTTTCATATATTCCCACGAAGGATCAGGATGCTGATATCTTGACGAAGGTGCTCACCAAGAGCAAATTCGAGTACCATCAAGACAGGATAGGGTTTGCTGATAATCCATATCTTGTTGAGAGGGAGTGTTGGATTGCAACAAGATGATGGAGCTTAGTGAAAAGAAGTCGCCTTCACTAAGTGGGCCTACTGGCTATTTTTGGCGCAAAGTCTATTTTTAGACTGTCTATTTTTAGACATATGGATCATGGTCTATGAGTTGCAGGATGCTATTTGTGGATGATTGGTCAATTTGGTAAAAATAGATGGACCTCTATTTTTAGACATATGGCGGAGTCTATTTTTAGACTGCCAGTCTAAATATATAACAGTCGAATATTATTAGCTCTTAATAATATTTGGACTATAAACATTATCTTATCCTCTTGCAGCACTTCAGTTCGAGCTACGGATGTGGCACATGCAACTGCCAGAAGAAAATACACTTTTCTTATGGGTTAGTTGAGCTATTGCATGAAGGACTTCAGTTAGAACTCAAGTGATTGAGAGTTTGTGGAGTTGATTGAGGAGTTGATGGAGTTGTGTTCAGTTTGACTTAGTTGAACTAGTTGTATTTAGTCTAACTGAAAAATACACTAGTGATGAGTGTTGTGAATTAATTATTAATTAATTCACTAATTATTAACTCATAAATCAACTAAAGAATACATCAGTTAACTCAGTGCATGGATAGTTCAGCGGAGACAAGTGTTAGAGGTGGGTGAAAGGGTGAGACTACTATCAGTTGTGACTATAGTTGTGCATGAGATTTGCACAATCATTGATTGAGATTGCCAATGAGGATTGCACAGCACAAGCCAAGGGAATTCGAACTTGGATCTAATCTATTCTCAACTTGGATTGCGCAGTAGAGGCAGGCAAATAGTGGAGGAGATTTGAAATCGTGGCTTGTTCAGATCTGAGCTAGTTTGTGTGTAGCATGTGGAGATAGTACTAAGTACTTGTGAGGAGTATTGTACTATGTATTGTTACATGTTCTCTATCATTATAATATATAGATAGTTGGGGGTTTTCAGATGTATGCTTTCCCCATTACATAATGTGTTGATATGTGTGATTGATGTTTCAATGTGCGCATGCGATTGTTTTTTTAATTCCGCAAATTGATGATCAATGGTAGAGGAGGTTATGTATTATGCATGCATTCAAAAAATAGTGTATAATCAGGATAATCTCCGTGAATAAGTGTTATATTATTCAAATTTCTACAGCTACTACTCATCCTTTCTCTGATGTAGACCACTTCCATACATAAAAGGGAACACCAGTTTCATTCCACGTTGTCTATTTTATAAGAAATCCCTCTTGGTTGTTTGTATTCTTTGGAGGAATATGAAATGAAACATATTCTCTTGGACTTCCAAAACTGCTCACAAGCTTGTCCTTTCATTTTCAATTCAGAAATTTGTTTGTAAAAAAAATAGAGCAAAATTAACAGCTCATTCAGAAATAATTACGAGAGACAAATTAGATTTGGATTATCTACATTTTCTATTCAAACAATTATATGCATTCCATATTTTGTCTTAATGTTTAGCTTTCACATTGATTAGCATAGCCTTTGCACTTCACATCACTTTCAACCTTTTATATTCATCATTCAACATTTATGTACACTTTCCATTCAACATAAATTATACTAATTTTCTTAGTGACATCAACAACATTTATTAACATTAATCAATCAACTTAACTTGACATCAATGCCAATATTGCCAACACCATATATAACCAAATAATAAATTTTTACATTTTTGACAACTAGGAACTTGAATTCAATCATAGACATTGGGCACTAACTTTGAACATTGTCATGCACAAAATCTCCATTGAAGAAAAATCTAGTAATCAAAAGTAATTTCTTTTAACAAAAAATGGCATTGATCTTTCTGTTACACAATAATTTGTCACTGTCTCCCTGTCATTCTTCCTACTGTGTCATGAGACAAAATTCATCATGCTCATGCTCTCTAATATGTCCAAATGACCCACTTTGCCAAAGTTTCCTCTATCATCGCGACTGTTGTAAAAATAAACGCGCTGATGAGCAGACTCAATGCGTTGCCAGCGCGGAAGCACACGCCTTTCCCGTGCTGGTCAAATTTCATGTGACAGCACTCTGTTCCTTATATATGATCACGCTGATAAGACTTTCCCTGTTATTCAGCAGCGATGACAGTGCTCCAGTGTAGTTATGCACCCGCGATGATCTAGTTTGGGCGAGTTTGTTCTAACAGTCGGCCTTCCAAATGACTCCAGACCTGGTTGTTGGCCTTGTAAATGTTGCCCTCCCTTCTCTGGCATGTTTGTTTCGTCATTTGAGCCACCTTCCTTGGAGATAAGCTCATCCTCACACCATTCATGGAGACTCCTCCTATTTAAGCCTCCACCATTGCCATGAGCTACTAGTTTGGAATTGATTGTGTTTAGAGCGTTGCTGATAGTATTGTAAGCTTGATAGGCAGCTAGTGTGATAAGTGTGGGACTATTATAGTTCTTAAGGAAGGTTTTGAAGTGTTTCCATCTTGTGTAAACTTGTGTGGGAGAGAGAGTTGTCTTGGGATATCTACTTTCAAGGGTGAATGCTTGAAGGACTTTCTGGCTGGACCCAACCAAAGGAGGATTTGACGTCAGAACTTGGTTGTATTCTCTTTTGTTTTATTAATAATAATAGATGACTATCATTATGGTTCCACTCATGTATCTTTGATTATGATGTTTGAGTTGTATCTTTTCTGACCGGTACATAGTTGCATTTCCCGGATTTTATGCTTGTATTTGTCTTGTCCTTTGCTTGTGCAGGTGTTTGTTCATGGAGATCATGAGGATTGCGACCAACTGAAGTGAAAGAACGGAAACGACAACCCTTCTACGAATATAAGCATTGGATTCGAGGTAGGCTCTCATCTTGGCCTTTATTTTGCAATTAGGAACCTACGTGTTAGCGTTGCTTGATTGTACTAGACCTCAGTTAGGCTAGAGGGATCGCCTTTGTTCGTAGAGGGGATTTACCTACACAACAATTTGGCAACTCCATTGGGGACTTTTACCTTGTTGTTTGAATTGTAAGCTTTAGACGGAGCCTGAAGCATGGCCAGTTAGCCTTCGAAACGCTATTGCTCTGCATTAGTGAAGTAGATCAAAACCATTTCAGTCAATCTCCGGTTTTGTTTACAAATTGAACAGCTTGGAGCTAGCTTTTGTCCTTTTCTTGTTCATTTTGTCCTTGAATTGGTTTTTGCTCTCTTTTCGAAGTTTGGGGATTTAGTTCTCTGCTTTTTGGGTTTCTTGGTTCGGTCTAGGAAGTGCCTTGATTGTTTAAAGAGTGATTGCCTTGGTTTGGAGTTTTTGGCTTGATTGTGGTCATTTTTTGGCTTCATCGTGGTTTATTATAAAATAGTCATGCTGCCATCGCATATCCCTTTCTGTGATTTCCTGATCATCGCGTTAATACACCAAACAGTCGCAACGGTTCTGTAACTCGAACCATCACAGTTAAGCCGTGTTCTTCCGTGCTGACATCGCTTTGTTGCTACGCGTAGTTTCTTATCAGCGCTCTGTTGCTGTGTTCCACCCACGCTGATTCCTGTAGGATTGAATTTTTCAATTCTACCTCCTGAACCTGTTGGTCTTGCTATCCCCTGCCTTTTTCACTTGGTTTATGACTTGATTTTCATTGCCTGAAGATTGAAGCACTTCTTTGCGAGTCTTGTTGGAGCGAATCTTGTTTTGTACTTTGTGACCTATTTTTATTGTTCCAAGTTCGTTGGATCAGCTTTTCTTGGTTACTCGTTTGCGAAGGTTCGTTTACTGCTTGCTATCGGTTTGATTTAGCCTTCCTCTTTGCTTGCTTTTGCTTGGTTGTTTAAGTGATTGTTGTTGAATCAATCTTGACATTGTTTCGATTTCTTTTCACTACCCGGGCACGGATCACAGTTGTTTGCGGTCAACCGGTTTTTTCCACATTTGTTTGTTATTATTTCTCAAAGAACTCTTTAGTGCATTTTGCCATTATTGAAAAATAAAATCTCTTTTGCTTTGGGATAGTTAATGAAAGTTAGAACTTTTCATTTTGATTAGTGGATTAGTAATCTTAAAGAAAAGTTTAGTGATTTCCATTCGATGCATTAGGGAAATTCTTTGTTGTTTGTGATCGTTTCATTTGTATGAAAGCTCTCTAAACTCTATTGTAATTAGCGTTCATCGAATGGAATGACATGCTTTTGCATATAGAGTGCATTTAGAGATTTTGAGAAATTACATACAGTAGGACCCGAAAACCGAAACGTAACTCAAGATCAACTTTAAAATAAATCGAATGAACTTAAAAACGCATTGGAACATAACGCTCACATTCTAGAAGTCTAGGCTAGAGACGTGCTCCGGCGTCGTTAAACGTAGTCACTTTTGTTCTCGCATTAAGGTTGGGTGATTCCTCCTTGTGTGATTCAACTGTGGTCTAGTACAGACTTGTGCTCCCACGTACCGTCGCGTATATATGGGGAGACTCCACTAGGTTATCATCCTTGATCCATAGGAAGTCGTGTCTGCCGCCTTACAGCCCGTAATGCACCAAACGCAACATTCAGGAAGATTGACTGCCGTACGGAAAGTCCTTGGCTTTCCTATGATCGCTAAGGTGTATATGCAGTTTTACGGATTGTCTGGTAAACCCCTTGCCTAGTTTCTCCAGAGCAGTCACTTTTTGATCCTTTTCGGGCTCCTTAAAAGAAAAGGCTCTATTGAGCACTTGTCACTTCAGGCTCGCTAAATATTCAAAGTTGACTAGAGTCATCTTTTGTCCTTTTCTCGACTCTTAAAACATGAAAAGGTCAAGTTGTGTCCTAATGTCTGAAAATTTATTCGACCACGATTACATTTACCTTGTTAGATCTTGTTTGCGCTAGTTTCAAGTAGGGTTTTTATCGTTAGCTTGAGTAGGGTTCTTTCTCGTTTAAATGGAAAATTTTCTAGAGTTCACCAACCTAGGCATCCCCTTTGATGGGAATCCTAGTCATTTCTCTCCTTTAGGAAATGTTGGTGCTCCTTACATGGCAATGTTGTCCCTTCCTGGGTTAACTGTTGGGTTGCCTGTTTGGTTGTTCTCAACCTCTCTAGTCCCTATCGTCTCACGTACTAGTCAATCAGTTCCTACACCTGAACAACATCATCTTGATTCTAAGGTGGACCTCTCCCCTTCTTCGCCTGTTTCTACGTCCTCATCTTCTACTTCACCTGGTGAAATTCTGAATTCAAGTAACCAGGTGGCTAAGAAGAAGAAGAAGAAGACGAAGAAGAAGAAGTCTCCTAAGGGAGAGGCTAAAAGTGCAATGACTGCTCCAAACCCAATTCAAGTCAAGCCACCCTCTGCTCCTCTGCGGAAGGTCAAATTTCCTTATAGATTGTGCAAGGATGACCACCTTCTTCGTGATTGTCTTGGCATTCCCAGGATCCTTGAAGTATGGTCTCGCTATCCGGCTCGTCCCTCATCGCCCTCTAGAGCTCATGGAAATGCTACCCTATCAATGGGTAATGATAAGAAGAAAGGGAAGATTCGATTCCCCTGTAGGCTATGTGAAGGAATCATCCCCTTCACCTTTGTCCGCTCATGGATAAAGCTTCCTCTCTTTTGGAAAGCCTTACAACTTCTTCACCTCAACTCCCTGTTGGTTATCAGAGGCTCTCTTCAGATCCTCCCCCTGTCGACAAGGAGATGGACTTAGATCCTTCTCTTGTCCATCCTCCTCTTTCTGAACCTGGCTGTGCTAAGCCTGTTCCAAACCAACCATTGGTTGGAGAGAGTGTCAACTTGAGTTCACCGTCTGTTGATCACTCTGTTCTAGAAGGGCGTCATGATCATGTTCTTCTCATCTCGTCAGATTCTCTTGAGCCCGAAAATGACTCTCCTATCCCAGCTGATTCAGAGGGTCCTTCTTCGGTTCCTTTAGAGTAGGGGGGCAATCATACGATTCCCCCACCAAGTAGTTCAGTTGTTTCCTTCAACTGGAGTCATTTGACCGCCTTCCACCTTCCATCCCATGTGCCTTTCCAGATTACAGTACATGCCTGTGATAAGGCAGTACCTGGCACTGTCTTGGATGAGGGTGCATCTATCAGTCTTATGCCTTTGACTACTTGGCAAGCTTTGGGCTCCCCAAAGCTTGTGCCAGTAGCGCAGAATTTGATGGCATTTGACGGAGGAACCAGTCAACCATTGGGGATCCTCCCATAGTTCCCTATTACTTTGGGAGGCCAAACCGTCTATATTGACGTACTGGTTACTCAAGGTGCTTTAGATTTCAATCTTCTCCTTGGTTGTGACTATGTTTATGCCATGGGGGCCCTTGTCTCTTCACTTTTCTGTGTGGTTTTCTTTCCACACGATGGAAGAATTGTGACTATAGATCAATTATCGTTCTTTAGTCCCCCGGTGCCTCCTGCGTAGTTGTCATCCCCTCCTGGTTTTTATCCACTGGTTGTATCTGCCCCACCACAGGTCAACTATGTGGCTACTTATCCCGTGCCTATCTCCAATGATGCTGTCGTCGTGCATAGTGTCCTGGGGGCATTGGGTCCCGATTTCCAAGATGTTGTCCTTCCACCGGGAGTGGCACTCTTGGAAGCAGCAACTTCCTGTTCACTATGATGAAGTTCAGTCAGAGCATAGTTCACCTTCCTATGTCAAGCTCCTTAAAAAATGAAATTGGGTCTGGTCGGAGCATAGTTCTTATCCTGTGTCAAGCTCCTTAACAAATGAAACTAGGTGTCACGAGGATAGTTCTCTTAAGTGTGTCAACCTCCTAAAAATAATGAAACATGAGCTCGTGCAATTTGAGTGCGATCACAATATTTTCAACCTTCACTCCATTTTTAATGGACTAAAGCTTGGGGGGCATGGACCTCGAATTGAGACATCATGCTAGGGGGGCATGCCCGTTTTCCCTTGTCTTCAAGCATAGTTTGCATGTGTGTGGTCATGTGTGCTTTTAAGCTTGCGTAAAAATAAAATTCATTTCCAAGCATAGTTTGCATATGTGTGGTCATGTGTGCTTTTAAGCTTGCGTAAAAATAAAATCCATTTCCAAGCATAGTTTGCATGTGTGTTGTCATGTGTGCTTGCTTTTAAGCTTGCGTAAAAATAAAATATGTGGGTCGTGTGTTATGCAACTGATACATTAGATTACATTTGTGTTAGACATTTGCATAGCATATAAAAACGTCATCACATGTAAAAGATCCATCCAAAACATGTATATATATATATATATATCGTGTGGTGCACCGAGGCGCTCAAAAATAAGTGTACATGTCTAGATAGGGCCTGTGTTCTCTGTACATCTGAGACACATGTCTCTCAAAAATCACCAGTAGGGAATAAAGACCTAGATATCTACTGTGGTGGTTTGTGCTCCCTATAAGCCACAACCACTCGTGCCACCCGCCTCAAAAGGCGGTGCATCCTAGGTTCTACTCCCACTGTATGGATCTGAGATGCTATGGGGACCTCCTCTATCTCCTGGTAATCTGGGATCCCTATCAGCAAGCCCTCAAGATTCCGTATCACGGTCTCCGTCGTATCATCTCCCGGAGGAGCCAGGGCTAGAGATACCCCGTGCATCCCTCCGCGCCTCTGGGGCCAGGCTGAGGGGTCTCGCCGGTCCTACATCTGCATCCCATAGCGTTTTTCATTAGGACATGTACATGAAAAAATCAAAAACATCACAAAAATAAAAAAAAAAAAAATCAAAAAAAAAATCAAAAAATGAGATCAAGTGTCTTACCACCGTCATCCCACTGCTCTCCAGCAGGCAGCGGCATGTCTGGGTCTCCACGGAAGTCTACGTTGACATATGGCCAGTCCTCCACAAAAATAGTTTGCCTCTCCAACCACTCTCGGAAGTATACTCCCCATGCCACTGGTCGACCGCCACCTCCTCGTGGCATGACATGGCCCCATCGTGTGGCCCTCGTCTCTCGAGGGCCTCTAGTTGGGTCCACGGCCATATCCTGCAGTTGCAATTCCAGTACCCGCTACAGCATGAGCGGGAGTAAAATTGACCCGTAGCCAAACTGCTTCGACTCACCTCGACGACAGTTGGTCAGCTGTCGCTTCATACTCGTCGTTACTGCCGCTGCCCAGTTGAATATGGTAGGATTCAAGCATTCGAGAGCCAATCGGAGATGGGCCTTCAAGGCCTCGTGATTGGCCAAGGAACCCGCTGCCCGAGTCACCATGAAGAGTATAGTTTGAAGGACGATGTCCTCCACCGTAGGAATTTCTACCTTCCCACTCCGCGTCTTACGTGCCCCTGGGCACACCTGGGCCATCAGCATATCTAGAGTATCGCCACCGGGTCACTGCCCCTCCAGAATAGGCATCTCACCTCGACGTGATAACCCGGTCAAAAAATAGATATCTGTGTAGTCAAACTCGATGTCTCGGCCTCAGATCACAAACTTCCCATCAGTGGGATTCCAGGCTCTGATCAAGAATTCCAAAAGGTCAGGTTGTGCTCGCAAGCACGGAGTTAGGAAGAATTTAAGCAACCCGCACCCCCGCATTGCATTTTGGCACCCAGCATCGGAAAAATCCGCTATATCCTCGTTATCATGGGCGTGTTCCTACCAAACAAATGCCATCATACCCTGCATGATCAAAAATTTTCATTAGGGCCCTACTCATAAAGTTTCATACGTTCAATTTGTCAAAAACTTGTTGCGCGGCGTCAGCGCGACTGTTTTTAAAATAGTTGCGCTGATAATGGTGCCCTTTGATAATTTTTTCTGGGTCAGCGTGGAAGTACATCACTCTTCCACGTTGATCTAGGGGTGGTCTATGGAAGTTTTTTCGATCAGCGCGGACCCGATTAGGAAATCCGCGCTGAACGAGAGCGGAATGAGTTTCACAAAATCCACCCAAACCGCCACTTCCCACCGTTAAAATGCAGCAAAAAGACTTCAAAATGGAGCGTAAGGGAAGATGAACCTACCTGGTACAGACTACAGGATCTTTGATGCACGTACGGGGTGGAATTTGGCTCGTCAACCTCACAGCTCCAAGTCGTTCTCCAAAGCTCCAAATGGTAACAATGGTAAAAATTTTGGTTTACCCTCCTATTTATGGTAAATTTTGAAAATTAAATATTATTTTTCATCAATATGGGTTTTTTATGATGGTTTTTACCATATGCTTAGTTCCAATATAGTTTTACTATGTTTTTATGCATGTTGTCTACATTATTTCGAACACGTTTACGCGTGCGATGTTCCTTGTGCAGATTCTCATGTTGGGGGAATTACGATGGTTCTATACGCACTTGGTTCCAAAACGTCGGCTTTAAGCCCTTTTTCAACGTGAAATAAGAAAAGATAGTCGAGTCTCCCTCTCGACTCGTTAAAAGAAACGAGAGGCGGTCGCCTTTAAAGCTCTTTTTTCGACCGTTTAAACTTAAAAAGATCGCCGGGTTTTTGTCGTTTCAAACTCGTTAATGGTCACGAAGCGACGTGGTTTTGATCGCTTTTTTACTTTTTCAGATCAAAGTCACTACTTATGAAAAGTACTCCTCGGTCGTAATGATCGGGCAGTTCTTTCGAGCATAGTTTTATACTTTTTCAGGCTCGAGAGACACAAGTTTACAAAAAAGGACACCCCTGGAGTTTCCTTTTCGCTGTCTTTTCAAACTCTCTAAATATGAAAAGACGCTGAGTTTTTCCTTTGTCAGACTCGTTAAAACTTTATGACATCGGGTTCCGTCGTGATGACGCCTCTCAAGAATATGTTATCCCCGTCAAGCTTGCCATCCAAAAATAACCGGGGTACTCGCCAGAAATGGTGGGGGAATAAAGGAACCGTAATCATCGTCGTGTCGGCAGTATGTCGCTCTTGAACATGGCACTTGTCTGCATTTGTGTCTGGGTGGGGACATCTCATCTTGTTTCACATTTGCCTCCGTGGGTTTGGGTTATCTTGTTTTACCATTCATCTGCTCATTGCCTTGTCACCATGACCCCTGATCATTTGACATCAAATACTGCCAAGTCCGCTGTCGTGTCGTCGATATGTTCAAGAGAAGTTGACCTCTGCAGAATACTCAACCTCCCTCTGATACCTCACACAAAACACTTTATCCCTCTCTGTCTCGTGTCGATGATGTGGGAAACATTATGGCCCACCTTCAATCAAGGTCACTTCCTTTCGACTTCAGCTCATTATCCAGGAAGTTGACCTAGAGACTCTCTTCAGGTGCCTTAGAGCCTGCATGTCTCAATGGCAGGTTCTTCGTGTTCGACGCGAGGTTTTCATCATTGGCCTCCGATCGGATGATTCTACGGGTGTTCGACACTGGCTCATTGATTTGCACGCCGTGGATTGTACCTATAGTACCTTGAGGACCATTGTCATTATTGGTGGTACCTCTCGCGTCTGTTAACAATTTTCATCATTGACTGGTAATCAGACGATGTTCTCGCATATTCGACTTCGACTCCTACATTCGCATGCTTGAACTTGTACTTTGTTCAGGTCGAGTTGGAGCGCAAGACCCTAGATTTTGTATGTCAGGATCCAGGCTGCATTTTGTGGATTCTTATAATCACTACATGACTCGTTCACTGGATGGCTACGACCATGCCTGAGTCCATTCATTGATCCTCATCAGATGGCTGCGTCCATACCTGGGATCCAGATTTTTATGTACTTTGCTATGGATGGTTGCACCCATACCATGTACATCATGTATTTGAAATATTAGTTGTACTACATGCAGGTTCTTCCTGGTGGTGTTTCAGTTCAGCCAGTTTCGTAAAGAATTTCACCCCTCCCACTCTCTCGGGCTTCATGCTTTAGGGGGCATCTATTGCACAGTAATTTGTCACTGTCTCCCTGTCAGTCTTCCTACTGTGCCATGGGACCAAATTAATCATACTCATTCTCTCTAATGTTTCCAAATGCCCCACTTTGCCAAAGTTCTTCTATCATCGCGACTGTTGTAAATATAAACGCGCTGATGAGCGCTCCAAAACAGACCTCAGGCGCTGCTAGCGCGGAAGCACACGTGATTCCCGCGCTGGTCGAATTTCATGTGACAGCGCGTCCATTCTTTATATCTGACCATGCTGATGTGACTTTCCTTGTTATTCAGCCGCGATGTCAGCGCTTCAGTACAGTTATTGACCAGCGATGATCCAGTTTGGGCGAGTTTGTTCTAACAGTCGGCCTTCCAGATGACTCCAGACCTGGTTGTTGGCCTTGTAAATGTCACCCTCCCTTCTCTGGCATGTTTGTTTCATCATTTGAGCCACCTTCCTTGGAGATAAGCTCATCCTCCCACTATTCATCTAGACTCCTTCTCCTATTTAAGCCTCCACCATTGCCATGAGCTGCTAGTTTTTAATTCATTGTGTTTGGAGTATTGCTGATAGTGTGCAAGCTTGACAGGCAGCTGGTTTGACAAGTGTGGGATTGCTAGAGTGCTTAAGGAAGGTTGTGAAGTGCTTCCATCTTGTGTAAACTTGTGTGAGAGAGAGTTTTGTCTTGGGATATCTACCTTCAAGGGTGAATGCTTGAGGGACTTGTTGGCTGGACCCAACCAAAGGAGGATTTGACGTCAGAACTTGGTTGTATTCTCTTTTGTTTTATCATAATAATAGACGACTATCATTATGGTTCCACTCATGTGTCTTTATTATGATGTTTGAGTTGTATCCTTTCTGACTGATGCATAGTTGCATTTCCCGGATTTTATGCTTGTATTTGTCTTGTTCTTTGGATGTGCAGGTGTTTGTTCACGGAGATCATGAGGATTGTAACCAACTGAAGCGAAAGAACGGAAGCGACGACCCGTCTACGAATATAAGCGTTGGATTCGAGGTAGGCTCTCGTCTTGGCCTTTATTTTTCAATTAGGAACCTACGTTTTAGCGTTGTTTGATTGTTGCTAGACCTCAGTTAGGCTAGTGGGATCGCCTTTTTCCACAGAGGGGATTTACCTACACAACAATAGCTTCACCTCTACATGGCAAGGTGTGTAGAGTCTTCGATGGTCATTGGGTTCGCTTGATGTTGCATGTGCACATTGCTCCTTTGTTTGTACTTTGACATGCTTGACATGTTTTTCCATTTATGAAAATGTGTCCTCGCATGTTTAGTCATTTGTCCATTCATGAAACTGTCTCTTCACATGTTTCGTCCATTGGAGAAACTGTCTCTTCACATGTTTTGTTCATTTGCAAAACTGTCTCTTCACATGTCTTATACATTCGCAATACTGTCTCTTTGCATGCTTCGCCCATTCACGAAATTGTCTCTTCACATGTTTCGTCTATTTGTCCATTTAGGAACACATCCCTTTGCATGTACTCTCCTTGTTCATCCCATTCATCATTGTGTCATGTTTGTTCATGTACCTGCATCTGCAACCACTCATGACGAGAAGACATCAAATCCATAAACCTCCTAGTCTACTGTGATGCATGATCGTTTTCTTTTCGATGCAAGTGACTAGGAGAGAGAACAAGGCTAAAAAATTGTGCGAGGCAAGTTTTGAGATGGGATGCGAGCTTCGAGCACTGTTGATGAAAATTGTGCAAAGGTCACTGGGAGACTGAGATGGAAAATCCGATCAGGAGTGACTATCTGCACGATCTGGATCGGCTGGAGGGTAGATCTGCACAATTTCTGGGGTGAAGCAATTTGGGCAACAGAGGGCCTTGGTAGAAAAAATTGTCCAATTCCTAGAGGGAGCAGGTTGCAGGCTTCAGAAGGCTTGGAAGAAAAAACTGTGCAATACCTGGAGGAAGCTGGCAGCGGGCTGCGAGATGGCTTGGAAGCAAAAAATGTGCAATTCCTGGAGGAAGCTGGCAACGGGTTGTGGGGTTTGCTAGAGACAAAAACTACGCAATTGTTGGGAGGCTGAATTACTTACCACCTATGTGCATTTTCTGAGCTGAGCGGGATGCTGGTCTGCAAAGGGGCTTGTAGAAATCTGTGCATTTTTTTGGTTGAGCAACTGGTTAGATTACTGGTGACTGGATGGAAAAATTGTGCAATCATAGAGGGGAGAGAGGGACGGACACTTTATGTCTATCTGGCCTGTGTGCGCATTTTTCTGAGTTAGCGGAATGGGCAAGGTCTGTAGCTTCTGTGCAATTTTTGAGGGGAGTGAGTCTCGGGGTGACTACTTGGTCAAACTCTCCAGTTGACCAGCAGGAGGGTTGGATGATTAGCTTGCAGTTAGCGTAGATTGAGATGGCTTGTTGGACACTTATACACTGTTCTAGGTGATAGTCGGTCGCATTGATTACAAGGTGGAGGCCTGGCTATTATAGGGTGATCCAGTCATCAGAACTTTAGAAAATTGACTAAGTGTTTGAGCAAGTGTATTTGTGCATACAGAAACATTGCAAACACACACTAAGCTTAACTTGATGACAAGACGCCTCAAATCATCAAGAGAACACATGCTCAACATGACTGACCAACGGTGCGAGCAACAAGAGTTACGCTTGTGATGAAAGATCGTGATGATGCTTGCAAAAAAGTGCATACAACATTGTGTGAGAGTGTGATAGATGTGTACATGGTGAACACAACTCAAACACAACCTTTAGCATCACCAAGATGAGGTCACAAGCATGACATATCAATCAACATGCGTAATATGACAGTTGATCGAATAAGTGAGAAGAAGCAAGACATGTAGAAGAAACACATGAGATGAATTTTCATGTTTCCACACATGCATGTTACTGAGGATGGATGATATGAAAATGAAAATCAGTCCTGAAAAATCAACTAAGACACATACTACAGAGGATGTTCTTTACTTACCATACTTACCCTGAAGATGATCATGCATCTGATGAAGTTCGCATGTGGTCCTGATCTTTTCCATTACCCCATTCCTTGGTCCTTCTCCTCAACTCCTTGGAATCAATTTCATCATGTCAACTTTTCCTATAGTCACTGAGAGGTAGATCTGCGTGATTTCAGCGGACAGTGACTACTGCTAAAATGGGGCCCTGGGAGGTCCGCCTATGCAGTTTCTACATGCAAGACAAATAAGACAACTTGGAAAACATTGTGTAGTTTTGAGGCTCAAGGAACTGCTATGGGACAGGGGTCCTGGGAGGACACCTCTGCACGATTTATAAGTGCAGTGCAGCTAGACTGCTATGTGCATTTCTGGAGAGAAGTGTTCGCTAGGGCCTCTACAGGCTGCGGGGTTTTAACAGGCAAGGGAGGTTGGTGTCTCTATGCACTGCAAGGTTTCAGCAAGCAAGGGAGGAAGCTTGATGGTTGGAGAAACAAAGCGCATGGTTCTAGGAAGCTGGATGAGGCTAGGTTGCTTGGGAAAATCACTAAGTGAAACATATGAGAACATTGATAAGACTCGACTGTAATCACACACGGACACTTAGTGACACAACGTAGACCATCCAGAATACATAGGACATACTTTGTTTAATGCAACAACCTTCATGATGTGAGTGCGTGAGGTGAGTGTGAAACATGTCTATGTGATGACAACCACTCATATGCACACAATTCCCTTGAAGCAAGACAACATTCCCTTCGCATGATAAACAACAACCCTTATGCCCAAATATGACCCATGCTGCATGAAGATAAGAACATGAACATCTCTTAAGATCAAGGAGGGGAGCTTGAAATCATCAGCTTACCAACAAGTGACCAAGGACAATCGAACACAAGATATGAGGTAGGCTCTAAAGTTTTCATGCGAGCCAAAAGTTTGGAGGGTGGTTGTAGCTGCTACAACAGTGTCCAAACACCACAATGAACCCATAGAATGTCTTCCATGTGAGTATTGTTCTTACTTTTCTACGTGTACTTCCAAAATTCAAGCGTTCTGGTTTTCATTGCCCTATATTTTTTGTTTGTTGTTATGCTTGTATATCTTTCTTGACATGCATTCCCTCGCATACATAGGCCAACCAATGCACTGGTGGTTGTATTGGAAGTATTCCTTCACATGAGTCTAGCCTATGCTCTGATTAGGTTAGGAGTAGGAGTATTTTTTCTTTTCTTAGTTGTTTTCTTTGAATCTCTTTGCTTTAATTTACTTTTCGCTCCACACTTTTCTTTTGTTTGTTTCTTTTAGTCATAGGGTAGCTTCCACATGAGACTGTGTTTGGATTCTCAAACAAGCAGGGTGAATTCTAAGAGGAAGTTGTACTGCTATCAATGCTTAGTCATTTGTCTATTCCCTCTCTTTACGTGAATCTTGCATCTCTTTTAGTCGATGATACTCTAATGGAAAATATGTTCCTTCCAGAGAAAGTCACAGCAAAATCATGATGCTTGCACTTTTAACTACTACCTCCTACTTTAATCAATCTTCTATTTTCAGTCAATCCTTGTCAACTGAGTTCAGTAGAGTAAGGAGGGAAGTAAAACCTTAAAAAGTATGTCACAAGTGTATATAAATATCCTTTTTTGAAGGGACAACCTCTTCTACTCTCAATAAGTCAGGATCCCTCTTCTACCCCCATGAAATAAATAAGCACCTATGCACAGTTCTTTGAACAAATAAAAAATGAAATAAAGGGAGAAAGAAGAGAAAGGCTTCTTGCACAGAGATGTGAAGCAAGAAACTCCGTTGGGGGTATTGTCCAGGCTTTCTGGTAGCAGAGCAATGTTTTTGTTCCAAAAGTGACTTTGTCATGGTACTTGTTAACTCTGCTATATAACCTTGATTCTCTAAAAGCTGGAGGCAAACTTGGTTCTTGGTCATGCTCAACGAAGGCCTATAATGGTTGCCCTCACCTTTTCCTTTACCTCGCTCATCCCCCCTTCATCTCCTTTTCCCATGCTTTTGTTAAAAATCATATAAAACCCCTCTTCTTAAGCCCCGGGCGTTAAAACCCAAAACCCCATAAAACCATGCCCAATGAACTCCACGCCTTCATAAACTCACCACCATAACCTTATCCATTGATCTCTGCCTCCCTATCCAACGACTCCCCGTCACATCCGATGGAAAACCCACACGATCGTTTCCCACCGTCTGATCACCTCCACCATGATTGGACATCGTTTGCTTTTCCTGTGCCTATAAAGCAATCAAGCGTTAACGCATGATGGAGAGTGGTTTCCCCTCTCCTCTACTGCCACACGTCACACTCTGAGTGGAATCGTGCACCATTCCCCTTTTACCGCCCAACGTCCTAAGCCAATGCGAGCAATACCGCTTACCTCCTGGTCCCACGTTCCTGCCCGATAAACACCACGCGCCTTCGCTGCCTGATCACCGTTGGATCTATCCGCCCGAGATCCAACGGCCCACAATCACTCCACTCTCATCTCTCCCGATACCCTCCGCTAAGTCGTCCACGCCATCCATCCTCTCGATCGGACGGCTGATCTTCCTCCTTCATCCATCCCATCCATTCGCCACTCAGTCCACGCCCCTGACTGTTCCATGCACCCGAAGGATGACGGCGACCGGCTCACTAGTACCAGTATCAATTTCTCCACAACAACCGCATTCAACAAGCAGTATGGCCAAGAAGGAAAAGGATCGAGCATGAGTATGTAGCTGCATTTAGCAGTTATGGAACTTAATGGATAAAGACACTCCAGCCGCCTGAGAGGACAGCAGAGTACCCAAGGAGATCAAATTCACTCACAGAGACAAGTAAATGCACTCAGAAGCTCCATCAGGAAACTTAATGCGGTTGGTGGTTATTTATGACCCCTCCATACCTAAAATGGCCAAGTGCCTTTGTAATTAAATTCTATATATACCCGAAAAAAAGATGCAAACAGCGTTGATGGTTGATATTTTGGTGTAAGGTCCAATTTCTGGAGACTGTAACTATTTTGATACTTGCAGCATATCGTCTTCATTTTCAGATAATACAAGCTTCTTTTGTTGTTAATTGCTCACTTTCCATTTATTCTCTCTTCCAAATTGTGCCTGATATGCCGTATTTTTGAACTCTTGATGTTTAGCATTAGAGTAGCTGTCATCATACCTCTGTGTTAAAATCTTGTATGTGTCATTGAATAACTTATTCAGTTTTCTCTTCCTCTGGTGCCAGAGAGCTATCATCTTGTCTATGCATTAGTAGATTAGATTTCCAGACTTCTTTACTGGTTGCAGCCGACCATCACATGGTCTTGTGCATCTGCTGGTGTGGTCAGTATTCTCCATCTTCACCCTTTCTTAAAACTATGAGTAGTTTGTGGTCTAAAGCCTTATAGTCTAGGGGTGTTCACGCATGTCTGGAGTCAAGCAAAGTAGAAGTGGTTATCTAGCTTGGACAAGCATCATTCCTTCCATTCATCCATTTGCAACAATAATTTGAATTTATATGTTCCCAGGCATCTCCGAACTACAACCTAGGAGAGTTTCTTGGGGTGATAACATTATTGGTGCCATTGTCGGGGAAAGGAGATTGAAGCTCAGCTTTCCTAGGAGAATGACACAACCCCAACTTTGATGATAGACAAAGTCTGGACACATTTCTAGTTGTAATCATCTATCTGGTGAGTCTACTGGAGGACCAACCTAGTGGCGGCTCCACATTACAGTTCTGGCTCAATTTGTGAGGCATACTCGAAGAAATCCCCAGAAATCACCAGTCGGCCTAGTGCCTGACCCTGAGAAGATTGTTAAGTAGAGGAAAACCTCACAGAAAGGAGCATCAGGATCAGGTAAGCCTAAGAAATCTTATGTATCTCTGCAAGAGAAGGCTATAACTGAGAATGTATAGTTTGAAGATATAGAGCCTAGCATTGTTAGTGAACAAACACTCTCAGAGATTCATAAAGCTCCTTGTTCATCCAGTTCCCCTTTGGATCTCAGTCCAAAGAAAACCTTCCATATAGTCCATCATATTCCTTTGTCTCTGTCATCTATTTCACTGCTCTCTACCGTTCAATCTGCCAGTATCCTCCCCCCCATCCCAGTGATGGTAGACCAACAAGCACTTACGAAGATGGAAATGATCATTGCTGCTAGGTATGGACCCTTGGTCTTGCCTGTTCCTTTAAATGCCATGCCTGCAGGAGAGTATCAGAAATACATGCCCAAGTTCACTACAGAGGGAGTGATAGTTGAAGAACACCTAGAGTATTTTTATAGTTATGTTGATAACCTAGATGTTAGTGAGGATGATGTTTGGATGAGAGTGTTTGTCCAGAGCCTTGATGGAGAGGCTAGAAAATGGTTCAGAGAATTGGCCCCTAGGTCTATTGCTGACATTGAAGCATTATATGATGTATTTTTGAAGCATTGGGGAGACAAAAAAGACATGTTGTATTACCATACCGAGTTTGGAAACCTCAAGAGGGAGAATGGGGAATAATTGCCTGATTTTAATAAAAGATTCAACCATATGTACAGTAAAATACCAGCTGATGTAAAGCCTACTCCCACCTCTGCCAAACTCACCTATGCTAGTGCTTTTGACTCTGATTTATGCCTGCTTTTAAGAGAAAGAAGGTGTGCCACTCTAGTTGAAATGCAAGATGCAGCCCTAGAGGTGGAATCTAGTATCATGGTTGCAGAAAAGCTCAAAAGTCATGCTGATAGAAGGAGGCAGAGAGGTGAGGCTTCTTCTTCCTCTACTTCATTTGCAGAACCCAAGTTAGACAAAATGACTAAAATGATAGAGTCATTGACTGCTGAGATATCGAAGCTGAAGGTTGAACAGAGCTCTGGAAAGGGAAGACTTCCAAACACATTTGCTCCAAGAAACCCAAATCCATTCAGAAGAGAAAATGATCAATTGTAGATTATTCCAAGGGGTAAAGAAGCAGGCGAAGAACAAAGGGTTAAGGCTCCTTTCCAAAACATAGTCATGGAGGAGGAGCATTTTGAAGAAGAGGATGAAATCCATTGCATGGAAGATAAAGGCAGTGTTTCCTTTTTGACATTGGCTGCCTAAAAAGAATCATTGCAACAGGACCAAACCAATCAAGAGTGGGACAGATAGGTTGTTTTGCAGACTGATGAGCAAAAAAGATATCATCTGAGGTCAAAAACAAACAATGCCAAGGAGAATTATACCCAAAGATCTGTTGTCCCAACAGAGAAACTAAATATCAGACAGAAGAAGCCAGTAGTTGATCCAGTCATCCTCAAAGCACCAGCTAAAGAGATAAGAGGTCCTGACAAGTTCCCTTCCCCTTTCAGCTTTGAATCAGAAGTCCAGAAGCTAAAAATATATGTACCTCTGATAGAACTTGTAAAGAGTGAAGTTTTTAGAAAGCCCATTCTTGATTCTCTTAAGCAAAAAGCCTCACAAGCCTCTCATGACTATGTAAACTTGCAAGATGATAAGCCTGCAGTTGTGCTTAGCCCAATGATTGAACCTTCTAATAATAACTCCCCATCATTCTATGTCTCCTTGACCATTCATGACAAAACCCTCCACAACTGCCTGCTGAACACAGGGGCCAGCCATAATCTGATGCCTAAAGTTGTCATGGAAGTGTTAGGCCTTGATATCACCAGACCATATCATGATTTATTCTCATTTGATTCAAGAAATGTAAAATGCCTAGGATTAATCAAAGACCTAGCCATTCCCCTAACTCAACTACCCATGAAGAGCATGATGATGGATATTGTGGTAGCAGATGTTCCCCCTAAGTTTGGCATGTTGTTGTCTAGAGGGTGGATTAAGAGACTAGGTGGGGCATTACAAAATGATTTATCTTATGCCACTGTCCCAGTTTTTGGAGGGGAGAGCAGGAGATTGTATAGAGAATCACAACTGGCATACATCGTCAATGATGAGAAGAATCCTTCTAATCATCCCATTTATGGTATGGATACTGATTTTTGAGCATGTATTCTCCAAATTGAAGAATCCCATAAGGCCTCATTACAGCTTAAGAAACCAATATTCCAGGCCGAAGGAGAGCAAGGGAGACTGTAGGAGCAGGGGTGGTGTTGATTTCTCCAAAACAAGAAAGCACACACATGTCTTTTAAGCTGGCTTTCCAAGTCACCAACAATATAGCAGAGTATGAGGCTCTGATATTGGGCCTTAATGCAGCTAAAGACAGAGGCGTCAGAAACATAAGGGTGTTTGGAGATGCTGATCTCATCATTCAACAAGTGAACAAAACATTTCAAGCAAAACACCCAAGGCTGAAAGCATATAGAGATGAGGTATGGAAACTTAAAGACTCTTTTTATAGTTTTTGTATCTCATATATCCCTAGAGTAAAAAATCAACTCGTTGATTCCCTTGTTGTATCTGCTAGCATGTTTATCCCTCCCATGCCTCCCAGACTAGTTTATGAGGTTCAGATGAAATATAGACCATCCTTGCCTGATAATGTCCAGCATTGGAGAGTTTTTGAAGATGATGATGAAGTGAATAGGTTTCTGCAAGTCATTAATGAATTCTCTGAAATGCAAATTGATCAAGAGAATGAAGCCTTGGAAGAAAGTCCCCAGTCTCAGCTTAGAAACAAAGTTGGAAAAAATAGCATTGTCCAACTACCCAGCAATCAGATACCTAAAGGTCTAGTCCCCTTAGAAAAATTGTTTGACCAGAATGATGTGCCTTATAAGGCTGCCCAAAAAGAAGACCAATCTGCATTCCACAGGCATAACATAGGAAGTCCAGATCATCCAAGATATGTAAATCTGTCCACCTATTTATCTGCTGCCCAAAGTTCTGATTATTGCAATTTAATGAAGCAATTTGTTGATGTTTTTGCCTGGGAATATAGTGACCTGAAAAATTATGACAAAAATATCATCCAGCATAAAATTCCCTTAGAGAAATACACCATCCCTTTCAAGCAGAAGCTGAGACCAATAAATCCTTTACTCCTCCCTCTGATTGAAAAAGAAGTCAAGAAACTATTGGCTGCCAAAATCATAGTCCCTCTCAGATATTCAAAATGGGTAGCCAATTTGGTAGTGGTAAGGAAGAAAAGTGGAGAAATCAGACTCTGCGTTGATTTCAGGAACTTAAACAAATGCTCTAAGAAAGACAACTATCCTCTACCCAAGATGGAGCATTTGCTGCAGAAGGTCTCAGGAGCCAAAGTGATGTCTTTCCTGGACGGATTTTCAGGGTATAACCAAGTTGTCGTACATCTAGATGACCAAGAGAATACTACATTCACCACTCCTTGGGGCACTTTTATGTATTCCAAGATGCCTTTTGGACTGATGAATGTTGAAGCCACCTTTCAGAGAGCTATGGATATAGCATTTATGGGAGAGAAGGATAAGTTTGTCCTTATCTACCTTGATGATATAACAGTATACTCCAGCAACCATCAAGACATTTGCAGCATTTGAAGAAAGTGTTCCTGAAGTGTAGAAGGTTTGGGATTTCAGTCAATCCTAAAAAGTCACAGTTTGCTTTATAAGAAGGCAAGTTGTTAGGGAATTTTGTTTCTACCGCAGGTGTCAAAATTGACCCAGAAAGAGTAAGAGCAATACAGACCTTGTCTGTCCCGAGATCAAAGAAGGATATCCAATCCTTTCTAAGCAAGATAAATTTTGTAAGGAGGTTTATTCCAAATTTTGCAGTACTTGCAAAACATATTACCTCCATGTTCAAAAAGGGATTAGAAATCAAATGGACTGATGCAGCAAGAAAATATTTTGAATCCATCAAAAGGGCCATGATGGAAGCTCCTACTTTGGTCAGCCCAGATTACAGCAAGGAGTTCCATATATTTTCGTTTGCCTCTGGTGACACCCTTGCAGTAGTTTTATTGCAAGCAAATGAGGAAGGTTTAGAACATCCAGTGGCATTTTTCAGCAAAACCTTAAGAGATGCCAAGCTAAGGTATGATATCATTGAAAAGTAGGCATATGCTCTTATCAAATCTTTGAAAGATTTCAGAATTTACATTCTGCATTCCAAGGTAATTGCATATGTACCTTCTGCTTCAGTGAAAGATGTCTTAACGCAGCCAGATGTTGATGGAAGAAGGGCTAAATGGATTGCAAAACTAATTGAATTTAACATAGAGTTGAAGCCCACCAAGCTTGTCAGAGGTCAGATCCTTGCTAGACTAATGGCTGAGGAAAATTGCAGAATGTTGGATATGAATTTGATAAGCATAAATTAAGAAGATATTCAGACAGAGGAAACAGTTGAACCAGAGCAAAACCGATCATTGGTAGAAAATATAGTTTCTTGTGAATGGTACTCTACCACAGCTCAATTCTTGCTGAAGTTAGAAGTACCTCCAGGCCTAAGTTCAAGCCAAGCCAGGACTGCCAAGCTCAAGGCAGCCAAATATTGCATTCATGATAACCTTCTCTACTGGAGGGACCCCTCTGGGATTCTTTTGAGATGTCTAGAAAAAGAACAATCCGTGGAAGTTATGCAGTAGTTTCATTCCAGCATATGTGGAGGACATCACTATTGGAAAACTACATCTCACAAGATCCTCAGGGCTGGAGATTATTGGCCCACCTTGTTTTTTGATGTCTTTTCATTTGTTAAATCTTGTGACAAGTGCCAAAGATTTGAAGGCAAATAGAAATTGAAATCCCTGCCCTTAAGACCCATACATGCTAGTGGCCCTTTTCAACAATGGGGCTTGGATTTTATTGGAGAAATCAATCCACATTCCAGTGGCTAGCACAGATGGATCTTAGTGGCCACTGATTACTTCACTAAATGGATTGAGGCCATCCCTACCAGAAAGGTTGATCACCATGTGGTAATGAAGTTCTCAATAGAGAACATCTTCACTAGGTTTGGTTGCCCACATAAACTGATTACAGATAATGCAGCAGCCTTCAAGGCAAAAGAGTTGGTGGACATGTGTGATTCAATGGGCATTAAGCTAGTTCATTTCACCTCATATCACCCCCAAGGCAATGGTCTAGCAGAATCCTCCAACCAGAGCCTAATAAGGATAATTAAAAAGTTGTTGGAAGACAAAAAAAAGAATTGGGATTCTAAGCTCAAGTATGCATTATGGGCCGACAGAGTGATCACCAAGAAATCCACAGGGAATTATCCATTCAAGCCGGTATATGGCATTGAGTCTGTATTCCCAATTCAGTTAACCATCCCTGTGGCAAAGTTCCTGCAAGGAGAAAAAAATGAAGAAAATGACATGGCTAGGAGGATCAGTGATTTGACAGAGGTACATCAAATCAGAGAACAGTTGGTTGAGAGTTCTGCAGCACATCAGAAGAGAATTAAAGAAGCTTTTGACAGGAGGGCAAAGACAAACAGTTTTCAGGTTGGAGACTTGGTTCTTAAGTGGGATGCACTGAAAGAAAAGAAAGGCAACCATGGGAAGTTTGATGCTTTATGGATAAGGAATTTTATCATTTCTTAGATCCAAGGGAACAATACTTTCATATTGTGAAGTATGGAAGGGGAGGCAGTTTTTGATGGCCCAGTCAACAGGTGATTTTTGAAAATTTATGTTGTTTAAGGTTTTTAGGCCTTAAGTTTGTAAATATGTTATTTTATCAGTTTTAGTGTAGGCTTAATTAGACTCCATGCCCAATAGAACACTAGGAAATTTTGTTAATATGGTTTTCACAGGAAAGGCAATGATCTGCAATTCTTAAGACCTCACAGGGAGGATCTCATCCCCAGAAGGAGCCAGTGTTAGCTCTACTATATAACCTTGATTCTCTAAAAGCTGGAGGCAAACTTGGTTCTTGGTCGTGCTCAGCGAAGGCCTATAATGGTCGCCCTCACCTTTTCCTTTACCCCACTCATCCCCCCTTCGTCTCCTTTTCCCATGCTTTTGTTAAAAATCATATAAAACCCCTCTTCTTAAGCCTCGGGCGTTAAAACCCAAAACCCCATAAAACAATGCCCAACGGACTCCGCGCCTTCATAAACTCACCATTGTAACCTCAGTCGTTGATCTCTGCCTCCCTATCCAATGGCTCCCCGTCACATCCGATGGAAAACCCGCACGATCGTTTCCCACCGTCCGATCACCTCTGCCACAATCGGACGGCATTCGCTTTTCCCGTGCCCATAAAGCGATCAAATGTTAACGCGTGATGGAGAGTGGTTTCCCCTCTCCTCCGCTGCCACGGGTCACACTCTGAGTGGAATCGTGCACCATTCCCCTTTTACCGCCCAACGTCCTAAGCCGGTGCGAGCAATACCACTTACCACCTAGTCTGATGTTCCCACCCGATAAATGCCACGTGCCTTCGCCACCCGATCACCGTTGGTTCTGTCTACCTGAGATCCAATGGCCCACGATCACTCTGCTCTCATCTCTCCCGATACCCTCCTCTAAGCTGTCCCCACCATCCATCCTCTCGATCTAATGGCTGATCTTCTTCCTTCATCCAGCCCATCCATTCGCCACTCAGTCCACGCCCCTGACTGTTCTGTGCACCCGAAGGACGAAGGCAACCGGCTCACCAGTACCAGTAGCAATTGCTTCGCAACAACCACATTCAACAAGCAATATGGCCAAGAAGGAAAAGGACCGAGCATGAGGATGTAACTGCATTTAGCAGTTATGGAACTTAATGGATAAAGACACTCTGGCCGCCTAAGAGGACAACAGAGTACCCGAGGAGATCAAATTCACTCATAGAGACAAGTAAACACACTCAGAAGCTCCATTAGGCAACTTAATGCAGTTGGTGGTCAGTTATGACCCCTCCATAACTAAAATGGCCAAGTGCCTTTGTAATGAAATTCTATATATACCTGAAAACAAGATGCAAACAGGGTTGATGGTTGATATTTTAGTGTAAGGTCCAACTTCTAGAGACTGTAACTATTTTGATACTTGCAGCATCTCGTCTTCATTTTCAACAAATACAAGCTTCTTTTGCTATTAATTTCTCACTTTCCATTTATTCTCTCCTCCAAATTGTGCCTGATATGTCTTATTCTTGATGTTTAGCATTAGAGTAGCTGTCATCCTACCTCTGTGTTAAAATCTTGTATGTGTCATTGAATAAGTTATTCAGGTTTCTCTTCATCTGGTGCCAGAGAGTTGTCATCCCATCTGTGCATTAGTAGATTAGATTTGCAGACTTCTTTACTGGTTGCATTCAGCCATCACATGGTCTTGTGCATCGCTGGTGTGGTCAGTATTCTCCATCTTCACCCTATCTTAAAACTGTGAGTAGTTGGTGGTCTAAAGCCTTATAGTCTGGGGGTGTTCACGCATGTCTGGAGTCAAGCAAAGTAGAAGTGGTTATCTGGCTTGTACAAGCATCATTCCTTCCATTCATCCATTTGCAACAATAATTTGAATTTATATGTTCCCAGGCATCTTCGAACTACAACCTAGGAGAGTTTCTTGGGGTGATAACAGTACTGTCCAGGCCTACTAGCAACAGAGAAACACAAGAGATCAAAACTAAGGCTCTGGCATTTTCTTTTACTTGTGCATTTATATACTCCTCATCCCAAATCAAAACAACTCGGTCTGACATGGATTGGTATGTGTGTTTTTGATGAAGAGAATGTTAAGTACTGTTAGTGTCAGTCTTGTTAGCATGTCACCTAGATCAAATGTGCTTTTACAATGCTTGTGAGGACTAACAAAATCAAATTTTGTCATGTCACTAGGTTTACACAGTTAAATTTGGTCATTGCTTGGTCGATATAGGAGTAAGTTCGATCTTTTGAGAATTCACTCATGCTAGTCATCTATCACATTTCTATGAAGGTGCCATAATAAAGTCAAGACAGTCATCATCATCATTCCATTTAGTATCTAGTCCTCCGTTAGGTCATTATGGTTTCCAAGATCCATCATTTTCATGAATAAATCTAGCAGTGAATAGAGCATGACAAGCATCTCTTTGGTATTGATTGGTGAGTTATCACACATTCATCATGTTTTCATGTTTGAAAAGTTCCAGAAGATGAAGATCAAGTACTCAGGAAAGTGAAAAGACAACTCAGTTTTCAGTTTTAAAGGTGACTCTGTTTTCAAAAATGAAAAAAAATAAGTTTTTCAAAGGTTTGTGGGTCACATTTCTTTTTAAAAGGAGAAAAAAAATTGCCTAAATAAATTCAAAAGCTCCAAAATTGTCTTGTTTACCTTTCATTCACTCTCGTTTATCGAGATCTCCTACCCAAAAGAGAGCAAAAGTCAATTTTTAGGCAAAACAGGCAAAAATCTCAAGGTGTTGCACTCAAAGACACTACGCTGCACTTGGAGACCTAGAGCTGCGCTCAGGCTAATTGTGCTGCGCTCGGGCCAGAGTGTCCAGAAAACACCAAAATCTCTCCCAAAATCAATTTTCAAGCTTGTTACCCTGATTTCATTGCTTCCTAATTCGAGCAACAAGTAAGTACATCATTGCACTTCATTCCTTGTTTTTCAAAATCGTCTCATGCCAATGATTTTTCAAAATAGGGTTTTGTAGTGAATTTTTCATGGAAAATAATAAGTTGATGATGGCCATTTTCATTTCTAGGTTTTTAAACATGTAAAATGTTTCCCTAAACCTATATACATGTTTAATAAGCTATTTAAACCATTCAATCAACCTCCAAACAAAATCTTATCTCTCCAAAAGTGAAACCCTAGTTCATTCCTAGGGTTTTGGGCACTTTCACTAAAAACTCTATTTTTTCCTTCTCACAAACATATCATTCCTCCACTTCTTTTCAACCCATTTTCATCAGCTCTCCATATTTCATTTCCACCTCTTTCAAACCTCCCTTACCATTTTGTCAAATTCCACCTTCCCACCACTCCATTTTCCACTCATACCTCACAATTTTTCTCATTTTTCTGCTATTAGGATTTCTATCGTCATGGAAGATGAATCTTCATCAGAGAGGAAAAGACATCACAAGGGAGGGAAAATACTCATATATGAGCCATCAAATTGCAATGATATCAAGTCATATCCCTTTATCAAACAGTTCTTTGAAGATGTACATTGCTTGGATTTCTACAAAAGGGTGAGTGAGGTGACTTTTCATGAGAAGTTTCTTGATTGGATGGCAACTCGGTTGAAGGGTGAAAGTGTTGTTATTGTTGGTATTGAATTCACTTTTTCAGTGGCCTCCATTTCACTTTCTACAGGGCTACCGGACAATGGTGAATATATTTTTCAAGGGAATGAGCCTAGATCTTGAGTATTATAGGCCCTTCTTAAAAACACCATATAGGGAAAAACGTGTTGATGTTATGCCTTTCAGGTACTTATTGGAGAAGTATGCCCCCTTGATTAACATTGTCATGAAGTTCTTTACATGTGAAGGAAGATTCTCCAGATTGTATGCTTATCATATTCGCCTCCTAATGCAGTTTACCTCTCAGAAGCCACTCAATATGTGCAACTACCTATGTAGGAGTATCGCCAAAATGTCAGAGAGGATTCAGATGAAGAACAAGGAGCACTACCCTGGCCTTTTTCATCATAGTCTGATCAGGACTATAGTCCTTCATCAACTTACAAAGAAAGGTATGACTTGGGAAACTTTTTTGGAAACATCTCTCAAATGGCATGAAACTAATGTGGCAGCTCAACCATCTAGCCTACCAACACAGCAAATGGAAGTGGGGTCCTCTAGCAAATCAATTGAGAAAACCAAAGAACCTAAGCCTGAGGTGACCAGGATGTACAAGAGAGGAAATAGGATTGTGTTTGCTTCTCATGGTGATAAAGGGGACAAGCCTTCTACATAAACAAAATAGGGATCAACAGCATGGGATAAAGACATGGTTGAACATGAATTTGAGCTGGTTGATTTAGAGGCAGAGGATCAGACTTCAAACATGCAGCAGATGATCAGGGATAGTGACTAACAGATCAAAGAGATCACAGTAAACACAGAGAGAGAAAGGTACATCATTTCATTCCTTGAATAGGAGAATAGTCAACGCAAAGTGAAGCAATTAATCATGGAAAAAGAGCAAACCAAGTTATTGCAATAGGATGGAAAAGGCAAAGCATTCATTGAGTCAAGTGAGCCTGAAGGAACAAAAGGGAAAGGTAAGAGGAAAAGGCCAAGAACAAAGGGCCTAAAGAAGGCATTGCAAGAAGAAGAAGAACACATTCTGTTGAATGAAGACATAGACCAAGAGGAAAGAATTGCTCTTGAGGTAAATCAATACAAGGAGTATTGGCTCAATAGGGTGAATGAACACTTGGAGAAGCTTATAGAGAAGGAAAACAGAGAGAATTAGTTGCTTAGGCATATGGCGCACCACTACCAGGCTCAAAACATGATTGCTAATGTCAAGGTAAAGCAGCTTGAAAACAAGCTCAAAGAATCCAAAAAGGAAGAAAAGGATGAAGGAAACTTATGTATTCTTAGGTCAAGATGGTAACATGGTGCAGCAATGGCACATAATGCAGTTCGGTGATGGGTACAGTCATGATTAATGAAGCGTGATGAGGTGCATCATAGTGATGATGGGTGCAACATGGTGCAGCGCGATGAGGTGTAGCATGATGACGAAATGTAGCACAACGATAGGCGAAGGAGTCACCTTGGAGAATCAGTTGAAGCAACATATCTTCAACTGATCTCATGTATCATCTTTTTAGAGATGATCTATGCTCTTATCTAGATAAGTCAAAGTGTTGACTTCTGTTGTAAATGTACTATCTCTCTTTCTCCCTCTGATGAAATATTGGAGAACATATAAGAAGAATTGATCAAGGGTTTCCCCACATTGGGGTTTGCCCCTGGCTAGTGCCACATCTTGTGTCCTCTTGTCTTGGCTTGTCTTCTGTGATTTATGTTTATGTTCTATCTGTAGTTTACTTTAATGCTGATGTGATTGTTGAAAATTAAATAGACTTCTCTAGCATAGAACATACCTAAAGTTAACGCCTTAAAAATTGTTGCAACTATCTCTGTATTAGCTGAAAAGATGATTACATGCAAGCCTCCTCCACAAAAAGTCCAACCCTTCTCTCTGAAATAGAAATAATACATATAGATTCTCTTAGACCAAATTCCCACCTTCAGGAGTCAAATTTCTTGGTGGAGGAACTGACTCCAAGATTTTCTCAACCAACAGGTGAGAGTGAGAAGGTGAAACTCAAACACTTCTTGGAGAGTTTGTTTAGGAGTTTGCTTCCTTTACGAGCCCTAATAAACATCAAAACAACCTATCATGTACATTTATTCATGCATACATCACCTAGCCTCAAAACAAGTGCCATTTCATAAAGAGGTTTGACTTTCACTAAGTCAAACTGGAAACTAGAAATTTTACACAGTGAAATTTACAAATTAAAACACAGAAAAATGTAGAAGCGCAGCACCGACGTTGAGCTGATTTTCAGGTGCCTTCCTGAGGTCCAAATGCAAATATGAGAGAATGGTCAGCTATCCCTTCAAGTCTATTTTCTATAAATGTTTTAATTTTTGAAAATTCCCCATGGGAAGGCCTTCAAAAATCCATTCTCCCAAGGTCGCTCCAGGAGTGCAACGCCTGTCAAAAAACGGTCAAAAGTGCTAATTTTTTGCCACTTTTTTCTACTTTTCTCAAAATATGAGCCACCTCTAGGAAATATGAGAAAATTGGTTTTTAGAGGATGGAAAGATATTTCCAAAAAAGTAGACTTTTCATGAAATGGATTGTTGAGGAAGAAGCGCAGTGCCAAGACGCTGCGCTCCTAGAACTACTAAATTTCTGAATTTGGCTTCAAAATTCACAAAAAACCAAAAAAGCTCAGAATTTGCTCAAAATCAACCAGGAGCTGTAAAATTATGTATTTTAAACCTTCATAGATGCTTCAGCAATCATCTCTAAGTTTCCTTCATCCTTTTCCTCCTTTTTGGATTCTTTGAGCTTGTTTTCAAGTTGCTTTACCTTGACATTGGCAATCATGTTTTGAGCATAGTAGTGGTGCGCCATATTCCTAAGAAGTTGATTATCTCTATTTTGCTTCTCTAGAAGCTTCTCCAAGTGTTCATTCACCCTGTTGAGCCAATACTCCTTGTCTTGATTGACCTTAAGAGCAATTATGTCCTCTAGGTCTATGTCTTCATTCAACGGAATGTGTTCTTCTTCTTCATGCAATGCCTTCTTTAGGCCCTTTATTCTTGGCCTTTTCCTCTTACCTTTCCCTTTTGTTCCTTTAGTCTCACTTGAATCAATGACTTCTTTTCCTTTTCCAACCTGTTGCAATAACTTAGTTTTCTCTTTTTCCATGATTAATTGCTTCATTTTGAGCTGACTATTCTCCTCTTCAAGGAATGAAATGATGTACCTTGCTCTCTCCATGTTTACTGTGAGCCCTTTGATATGATAGTCTTTATCCCTGATCATCTGCTTCATGTTTGAAGTTTGTTCCTCTACCTCTAAATCAACCAGCTCAAATTCATGTTCAACCATGTCTTTATCCCATGTTGTTGATCCTTGTTTTGTTGATGTAGAAGGCTTGGCCCCTTTCTCACCATGAGAAGCAAACACTAGCCTATTTCCTTTCTTGTACATCCTGGTCACCTCAGGCTTAGATGCTTTGGTTTTCTTACCTGATTTGCTAGAGGATCCCACTTCTATTTACTATGTTGGTAGGCTAGATGGTTAAGCTGCCACATTAGTTTCATGCCATTTGAGAGCTGTTTCCAAAAAGTTTCCCAAGTCATACCTTTCTCGGCAAGTTGATGAAGGACTATAGTCTTGATCAGACTATGATGAAAAAGGCGAGGGTAGTGCTCCTTGTTCTTCATCTGAATCCTCTCTGACATTTTGGCAATGCTCCTACATAGGTAGTTGCACATATTGAGTGGCTTCTGAGAGGTAAAGTGCATTAGGAGGTGAATATGATAAGCATACAATTTGGAGAATCTTCCTTCACATGTAAAGAACTTCATGACAATCTTCATCAAGGGGGCATGCTTCTCCAATAAGTACCTGAAAAGCATAACATGAGCATGTTTTTCCCTGTATGGTGTTTTTAATAAGGGCCTATAATACTCAAGGTCTAGGCTCATTCCCTTGAACCAATATTCACCATTGTCTGGTAGCCCTGTAGCAAGTGAAATGGACGCCACTGAAAATGTGAATTCAATACCAGCAATAACATCACTTTCACCCTTCAACTAAGTTGCCACCCAATCTGTCAACTGCTCATGAAAACCCTCCTCACTCACCCTTTTGTAGAAATCCAAGCAATGTACATCTTCAAAGCATTGTTTGATAAAGGGATATGAGTTAATTTCACTGCAATTTGATGGCTCATATCTGAGGATTTTCCCTCCCTTGTGATGTCTTTTCCTCTCTGGCGAATATTCAGCTTCCATCATGATAGAAATCCTAACAGCAGAAAAATGAGAAAAACTGTGAGGTATGAGTGGAAAATGGAGAGATGGGAAGGTGTAATTTGAAAAAATTGTAAGGGAGGTTTGAAAGAGGTGGAAATGAAATATGGAGAGGTGATGAAAATGTGTGGAAAAGCAATGGAGGAATGATATGCTTGTGAGAAGGAAAAAACAGAGTTTTTAGTGAAAGTGCCCAAAACCCCTAGGAATGTACTAGGGTTTCACTTTTGGAGATATAAGATTTTGTTTGGAGGTCGATTAAATGGTTTAAATAGCTTATCAAAGATGTATATAAGTGTAGGGAAACATTTTATGTGTTTAAAAACCAAGAAATGAAAATGGCCATCATCAACCTATTATTTTCCATGAAAATATCACTACAGAATCCTAATTAGAAAAATCATTAGCATAAGATGATTTTGAAAAACAAGGAAGAAAGTGAAATGATGTACTTAATTGTTTCTTGGCTTAAGAACCAATGAAATCAGGTTAACAAGCTTGAAAATTGATTTTGGGAGAGATTTGGGCATTTTCTGGACACTGTGGCCTGAACGCAGCACAATTAGCATGTGCGCAGCGCCCAAGCGTGGTGCAGTGTCCCTGAGAGCAACGGTAGGCCTCCAAGCGCAACGCAGTCTCTCTGAGCATAGCAACTGGAGATTTTTGCCTGTTTTGCCTAAAAAAACGACTTTTTCTCTCTTTTGGGTAGGAGAGATCGATAAACAAGAGTGAATGAGAGGTAAACAAGACAAGTTTGGGGCTTTCAAATTTATATAGGAAAATTTAGTTCTCCTTTTAAAAATAAATGGGACTCACAAACCTTTGAAAATTTGATTTTTTTTTTCACTTTTGAAAATAGATTCACCTTTAAAACTGAAAACTGAGTTGTCTTTTCACTTTCCTGAGTACTGGAACTTCTTCTTCTGGAACTTTTCAAACATGAAAAGATGATGAATGTGTGATAACTCACCAATCAATACCAAAGAGTTGTTTGTCATGCTCTATTCACTGCTGGATTTATTCATGAAAACGATGGACGTTGGAAACCCTAATGACCTAATGGAGGACCTGAGACTGAATGGAATGATGATAATGATTGTCTTGCCTTTATTATGACACCTTCATAGAAATGTGATAGGTTACTAGCATGAATGAATTCTCAGAAGACTGAACTTACTCCTAGACCGACCAAACAGTGATCAAATTTAACTGTGTAAACCAAGTGAAATGAAAAAATTGATTTTGATAGTCTTGACAAGCATTGTAAAAGCACATTTGATCCAGGTGATAGGCTAACAAGACTGACACTAACAGGGACTATATATTTAACTCAAGCTAAGTGAAGAAGTTGTGAAAATTAATGAAATGAACAATACTTCCGAAAGAGTTAGACCTATTTCTCATTAGAAAAGATCCATATAGAGAGTTGGAGTTATACCAATGGGCCACCAAGTGTTGTAGTGGCTACAACCACCCTCCAAAATTTTTCCTATATTTTGATTTTAGAGCCTTCCTTCCTATCCACAATAGCTTATATTTCATTGTTGTCAAGTATTCATGTTTTGACTGAGGCTTATATTTTTAATTTGTAGTTGTGTTTGCTCATATTACACTTAGCTGATATTTATAAGTCACAAGATAACCTCCTGACTTGGTCACGCAACAGTTTTGGGCTTACCTCCAGAAACTGCGCAATCCTTGAGGGTAAGAAGCCTTGATGATTGGAATTGCACAATTTAGATTGAGATTTAGCCTTGAGCTCAAAAAATGCATAGTAATGGAAAGAAACCTAGCATTAAGCCCAGAAACTATGCAATTCCTCACTTAGCTCAGAAAATGCATAGTGCACTCGGCTGAAAAGGTTCCCAGTTCCCTAGAATTGTACAATCTTCCACAATAGTGTGCATGGAAAGTTTCCCTAGAAAATAAAAAAGAAAAAAAGTATCCCTAAAAAATAGGGATCCATTATTAGTATCCCGAAGGAGGCACACTCACTATTTGTAGAAACTTCTACCAAGTGTCACTTTTTCCTTTATTTTAGGCATGCATGTCATAAACCGTAATTTACTAAAATATATTTAATCGACTCTTCTAGAGATCATTTGCACATTTTATCCTGGAGCTCTAGCATTCCTGAGGAGATCAAGGAACCTTTGGTGCGGTCATCATCAATTTTTTGGGTGACTTTTACTTTTATCGTCTTTTGTTGCTTTTTCTGTCACTTTTTGTCGTTTCACTTGTGTGAGTGATTTTTTTTCTTATTTCTCTTCATGATTGCTATATTTTCAACTTATTTTAGCTTATATAAGTGTTGTTAAGTTTTTGTTTTCCTTTCACAAGTGTCGCATCAATTTTCCTGTTTTTTCATCGATGGTTGTCGTTGCAGGGACTCTCCTTAAATACTAGATTTTCCTTCTATTTGTTTCGTTTCTACACTTGATCTACATTGATTCATTCATACTTAGTAAGATCTTCACCCAAGTTCACATCATCACTTAGTTATTCTTGTTTTCCACACTTCCATCAGGCAGATCTGCACTTTCCTTGGCCAAATTTTTCCTTTCCCAGCTGGGCACTGTGCAATTTTAAGGCTCAAGCCGAGAGCTTGGCCTATGGAACTATGCAGTGTGTAGTACATGATGGCCTGATTGTACATTACGCAATTCCAGGGCATAGCTTGCTACCTTGTCCACTAATATTATGCAATGTGTAATCTCTCCCAGACTCTGCCCAGGAAGAACTACGCACTATGTAATCTCAAACTGCAGTTTTCACCCTTGGCTGCTAGGATTGTGCAATACGAAGTTACCATAGCCAGTATCCCTTGCTTGTTGATGAAAACTACACAATCCCTCTGCCTGATTTGTTGCTTGATCATTATTTGAGGTTATATTTGCAAAAGGCTATTGTTTTCTTGCCATTAATGTCCTTTTTTCCCCACAGGTACCACATTTGTGAAGCACTTCTCTCCAATAGTAGTTGTTACCATAGCACCAAAGGGAGCTTCTTCAAAAGAGACCACTAAAAGTAGTAATGGGGAAGCAGTTGGGAGAACACCAATATACTTTCCAGTATATTTAGACACTCAACTGTTTATAGAAAATCAGTTAACTTTAACATGGTAGCAAGTTAAGGAAGATTTTTTACCAAGGAGATTCAAATAATATCTATAGGACAGACATGTTTACATCAATGCTCAACAGTAAAGATTATATATTATTGCATGTAGATATCCAACCTTCACATGTGTAGATGTCATCAACTTATAGTCTAGAGGAGGAAATAAGGCGCAAGATGAAAGCAAATCATGTTGTTATGAAAGCAAATTTTGAAATTGAGACAAAGAGGAAACAAAGGTTGTAGAGAGAAGAACACAGGAAGAGAGAAGAAAAATAGAGGATAATGGAGGAAGAGAAGTAGAAGTAGGAAGAAGAGGAAAGTCAAGGCACCATAACAAAAGAAACAACACCAATACAGGTTGAAGATCAGGAATAGAACCAACCAATAGCTAAGGGAGTAGTCTACCTAGGTTGTAGAATGGCTCGTTTTCCAGCACCGGCCGGAAAATCGTCCGGCTCCGACCACCGGCAACCTCACTGCCCTCCGCCACCATCCCCTAACTCCGCCACCCTCTTTCTCTGCCACCCTCCCTTGACAGTCCTGACATTCCCTCTCATTCTCTGACAAAAAAATCCGAATGCAGGCGCCTGACATCCCCTGACCGATCGGGGACGAGCTGGAGTATTATGGCCGGTTCGAAATGGTCACCTGCGTTACTCTTCGACCCGGCGCTCTCCCGCTCTGCGATTCCACTCTGCAGCTCCCCCGGTGCTTCCCGCTTTGCGATTCCACTCTGCAGGTCGGGTAGACTACTCCCTTTGGTTCTCCTTTTCTTGGCCTATGTTCTGTATTTTCAATCACAGACGCGCATAAAATTTTCACAAGTTTCGTGATTTTAATTCCCCATGGATGATTCAGAGAGTCGCTACCTGTTCCAAATACTGTTCAGGATTAGTTTGTTCAGAACCAATGGTTTCTAATTCGGCATTAATACATGGTTTTCGAAACTTACCAGCTCTCCATGACTGCTGGCTTCAACTAAGGATTGCGCTTGTAGCTTCGTGGCCTTAACCTGCATTGCAGAACAATTGCACTGCTTTCCATGATATAGCATGGCCTTGTAAGCCCTTCGCAACGGTGGCGAATACCGACTTAGTTGTAGCTAGTGAGCTCCAAGATGCTTTTGCACGTTTTAACATATCCAATGTAAGCTCCGACGCAGCATCCAGATCACCAAACTTCAGATGGGTTATCAGTAGGCTATTGTAAAATTGTTGATAATGGTGATCAGGCATTCCAGGACTTTCCTCAACATGCCTCTTTAGCTTCTTCAATTCTTCTCTCTTGCCATTTTTCTCATAAATTTGAGCCCTTATAGCAATCAAAGTAACATCAGCCTTCACCCCCACTTCAGTCATTAAAACCAATAGCTCCTCTGCCTTCCTAATCATCCCAAAGGCCAGAGCCCCATTCAGGGAAATATTAAAGGATTCAGTATTGGGTTTCATTGCAAGTAATGATTGGTTGCTCCTCTTCCTCGGATCCACCCTTCCATCTTTGAAGAAACAACAAATATCAATCACTATCTCTGAAGCCAAATGGGCACCCTTCTCTGTTTTCACCATGTGCGTTATCATTGTACTCCACATATTGACAGATGGGTATTCGTCCATGCCCACCATTATTCTCATAACAGTAGAGGCAGGGGCTGGCATTTGGGCCCTTGCGAGGCTCAAGCATAAATGTGTCAGAGCCTCGCGGTCCAGCAATTGTCTTTTTTTTTCTCCTCCATGACTGAAATGACCATAGCATAAGCCTTCTCGAGCCATTTTAAATCTCTAGCGTAGGCCAAGACACTTATCAGCCTGTTAACAAGAGACTTTCTTGGAAAATCTTCAAGTTGCTTGTAATTCTCGTAGCCGTTCAGAGCATCTTCGATTCTCTGTTGGTTTAGGGCATTTTCCAGTTCTTCTGCCAATATGGCCGGGTTGTTCTGTATTTTCAATCACAGGCGCGCATAAAATTTTCACAAGTTTCATCTGAAACCCGATCTGTTTCTATTGTGGTGGATCTGTGCTTGGAACATGCATAGGAAGAAGGCCATATTGTACTCCTTTTTTTTTCCATCTTTTACTATTAGTCACGTTAGTAATGAATTTGAAACTCTTGGTAACCCTTACTAATGTTCATTGTTCATGGTGATGCACCAACTCTGGAAAATACTTAATTGAATCCTAAATGCAATTTATCCTTTGTTGGTATTGTTTATGGATGATGATTAAAGAGCTGAAACTGATTTGAAATGGTTTGCTACTTGAAGTTTTTTCCATTAAAGCCACACCGCAGATTTTAAATGCATTTGCAAGGGTATGACATATTTTGTGAACTTACACAATTCCCTACTATGGATCGATAACCTATTCAAGTGCTAATACCGATACATGATAAGTGATTTAAATAAATTTTCAAACTTCATAAGCAAGCGGATGTTAGCACAATCTTTTTATTTTCTAGACAACAAAACGTTCGATTAGAATTCATTGTGAAAATTAGATCTCTACATTGAGGCATTTACAACAGCAATTTCACATAACACTCAGCACTATACCAGCTCGATTCAGTTCGAAGAAAACTTGTCTCTCTGGCATAACACTAATGGTTGTGGGCATTTTAAAACATGTTTGATTTTCTCATTCACGGATGGATGACTCTTGATTTTCCAGTTAATATATTTTGTTGTCATAACAAATTTCATAATCTCATTGCATTAAGATGTATTCTTATACACGCTCATTCTAAGTTTCCTTGCATTGGTAATTTTTTTCACTTTACATTTTGACAACATTGCAAGACTCATGTCGACTCCCAGCATTTACATTCTGAAAATTCATCTAAATGTAACATTCAACTCTTGGGCATTTCATTTCACAATGTGCACTTCACAAGGCCGAAGCACTGGGAATGTTGGGTTTGAGATTTATCAAAATCTGCTCTCATTTCTACTTCAACATATCCTTTCTGGGCAGATTGGACTAGAAATGTGGAGCTCTTTGTGAGCATGGTTCTAATACCTTCCTTCTCCCTAAAAACAAATTGGAGCTTCATCTTTTACTGAATTGCTTAACTGACGTCAACCTGAGCTAAGCTTTCACCTTATACCAAAACAATTAGTCTCTAGTTGACACAAGGGATTCCCCACTAGGTTAGGGTTCCTTATTCTAAAGAATGGAGATGACAGTAATCTGGTGTATGTATGATACATATACAGGGCAAGCACAGTTTAGTAATAGTTGCCAATAACCTTGTACATGAACTCTTGAAAGTATTTGAACATTGTTCAGAGAAAATATCCCCATTCAATCATAAAAGTAATATATGGTGTTTTCAGTGATTTTAACTTGCTTGTATTCAGAGAATCCATGAACAAATAAATATGCTTCTTGTATTTAAAGAATCTATCAATAAACAGATAACATGTGTGATGAGTTATTCTGTTGAGAATCTCATTTTTTGAATGGTGTAATAAGAAAAGGATAAGGTCCCAAACTTATCTCAAGAGAAAGGAAGATAATTTTGGGACCTTAAATGAGCAAAGCTGGTTTTCTCAGTTAAGACCAGGACATAATCTGAGCACGGATAACCCCTTTTGGTACCTTGTATGAGAAGATATCAAGACCAAGATGCCCACCCCTGGAGAACGTAAAAGCCCTTCATGGCTAAATGAAGCAGACCTCCTCTCACAATGATCATAATGGTTTTCATTATTCCCCTCAAGAGAAAGGAAGATAAGTTTGTGACTTTATATGAGCAGAGCTAGTTTTCTCAGTTAAGACCAGGACATAATCTGAGCTGGGATAATCCCTTTTGGGACCTTCTCTGAGAAGATGTCAAGACCAGTACCTTATATTGAGAATAGTCATTTATAGTCGGTGCAAATACAATAAGATAATAAAGGAAGCTATGAATATGGATGTATCTGATTTGAGTTTGAGTCATGATGGCAAAGGAGAGCTCTCATTCTATCAAGTACCGCATCAATATTTGTAATTTTTTTGTGCTGTTGTAAAACGATGAGAAAACCCATAAAAAACAGAGAAGCAGAGCAACAGATCTCCACGTTATCAACTTTATTGAAACTGCTAACAAAAATATCAAGCAGAAAAAGAGATATTTTATGTGTTTAAAGCATATTTTATGTGTTAATTTTGTGGTTTCTCTTCAATCAGTTCCAAATGTGTTAACAGGTTTGAGTTTGTTGTAATTTGTTTAGCTCTTAAATCTTAATTTTTGTCATCTGTTTGCATTATGAAGATTAGCTGATACTTAGTATCGCTTAAATTTTTTATGAACTTGTAGCAGAGAAAGATCCTGTGAATTTAGTTGAACCTTTATATTTGTGGGTGATCTTGAAATGTCAGCCTTTTGGTGGTCTTTTGTGTTAAAATGTTTCTTGCCACAAATAACATAATGTGAATAGTTGTTCATGAGACTAATGTAGCACCATGTTGTTCTGAATCAGGTTTATCATCCAAACATTAACTCCAATGGTAGCATCTGTTTGGATATCCTCAAGGAACAGTGGAGTCTCGCACTGACAATCTCTAAGGTCCTTTTGTCAATTTTCTCTCTTCTGACTGACCCAAATCCTGATGATCCTCTTGTTCCTGAAATTGCTCATATATACAAGAGCCAAAGGTCTCGTTATGAGGAGACAGCAAGAGCATGGACTCAAAAGTATGCCATGAATTGATTCCACTCTTGTCATATGAAAGCCAGGGAAGAATTTGCAGTTCACAAAAACTTGGTTTTGCCTGTATCAAGTTTGAATCCTCCTCAAGTCAGGAAGACATGAAAATTATTGTTGATGCTATAAGATTGAAACTTATGGTGATCAATCAATCTCATATGATATAAATGAATATGGTGTCTATCTGTACATTTATAAGTGGAATTTGGTGCTTGATTCATAATTAACAATGGATTTTGGCTTGATTCAAGCAGTGAGGATTTCCTTCATTTGTTAGTTTGTTGTAAGAATATTAGTATGGTTTCTATTGCTTTAAATAATGCTATGCAATTTCTTGAGCAAAGTCTTTTCTTAAGTCTGTTTTCCAGGTGCCATTAGATAAGCTTTATTGATGCAGCCTTCTTGTCGTTTTCCTCTATTTTGCACAAAGTAGTTTCATGGTTTAAGATTAACATCTAGCTGTATGGTTGTATGTTTATAGCTCATACCTCTAATTTAACCAATCTGGTTTTGGAATTTCAGTACCCTCTGGGATTAGGAATGTTGTAAGATATACGTGGATGTAGTGTTGTAGATGATCCCTCCTCTTGTCAATTAATGACCTAAACCACTAACTTGACACTGCTTCATTGTGCACTATGACATTTTTATCTAACTTCTTCGGAAAATGAGGAACTGAGGTGATTCATCTTAATGCAAAAACTTATAAGATTCGACAAACCCCTGTTCATCATTGAAATTGATGATAGCATTCCATGTTATTAATTATCAATGTGTCTAATATTTTGACCCACATCTATGTACATTTATATCATAAAAACTTTATAATCATGGCAAGGAAACCAATGTGCCTACTTATAGATTACAATTACAAACACCATAATAAGATGCATCTATTTTCCAGATTATCCTCTTAAAGTGGACCAAAACCATTTCTCTAATTGCTCATAGATTGCCAACACTTATGCATGTTTAAGAATGAGATAGTTAGCATAAGAACTATTCAGTTTCATGATAATCTATTACGAAAATACCATTAAGTAATGCACTGAGTTGAAGTGAACTGTGGTCAATGGATGACTATGGTTGGTGTAAAGTGAGTTGAAACGCATTGTGGTCAATGGATGATTATGGTGGTTGCAAAACCCCTCTTGAAATTTATGGTATTCATTATTGCCTCTTGGAATTTTATGGTATGTCTATTTTAAATCTTTGGAGTTGAAGTGCATTATGGTCAATGGATGATTATGGTGGTTGCAAAGCCCCTCTTGAAATTTATGGTATGCATTATTGCCTCTTGGAATTTTATGGTACATCTATTTTAAACCTTTGGACTGTTTAGTTAACTTGTCCTTGACCAACATCAATGTTGCCAGCACAGCCTCTCCTCCTGAGCTAAGCCACTGTCGAACCATCTTTGGACTGTGCCCCTTGAGATGTAGATGTACTACATTATCTTTGTTCCCACTATCAATCTAGACTACTCATCATGGTTATTTGCTAACGGATCCTCTTGAGGAACTTCCATTCCCTTCAGCTTACAATCACTAAAAGAGTACAGTAACAAATTTTGCATAAATGGCGGGGAATTTTTCCTAAATAACCAAATGCATGCAATGAGCACACAGAAAAGAAACATGAAATCACCATTTGCAGTTTCCAACTTTAAGGATAATATGATCTTTTAATTCCTCCTCTTCAATGTTAATCTGGATATTTTTTGTTCCCCTTGTTTATCTGTTGAGTGTTACAGGGTCCAACTCCAAGACACTACCAAGCAGGAATTCTATTTTTGTGAAAATCCCCGGTGCCTTAAATTCATTCGGAAGGTAAAGCATTCTAATCCAAACTAGAATTTTCAAAGCAGCTAACGTCAATGGGGTAAAATAATGAAAACCAATAACACTATTTTTAAAGAACCATGGCTCCCCTAATAACAAAATTTCCAAGATCCTTAATCTCCAAATAAAAATATTGATAAAACCCTTACCTCTTATGCTCAAATGAACACCACCATGTAGTATACTCTCCCACGCAGACACTGAACATTTTTTCATTACCCAAGAAGGTACTATCAACCCCAGTCAGTGTTCTTGCATGTATATTGACAGATTTCTCAGAATTCAGGGACTTTTTAAACTGTAGAAAAATTTGATTCAAATTCTCCTAGAAAATTATCCAGTCTTTCCGGGCTGACACTGACCACCAGATGTTGCTCATGATACCTACTGCTAGGTGACAAAAAAAATTGCAGAATTCACGGACTCTCAAAAATAGACATGCTGCTGATCAAAAAGCCCAAACTCTTTTTGCGCTTTCCTCTTACCAAACATTTAGTGTCTAGAGGGTTCCTGAGCAACCACCTCCTCTTGGGATACTAGAGGAGTTGTCATCGGATGGTCTAAATTTTTATCTGCTAAAATGCACCAGATTTCCCTCACAGACACCGTTCACCAGATTTTTCTGGTGTTTGTAGTTATTTAAGTTCTATATAATGTATATTCTTGATGTCAACTTCATTTGAAGTTAAGATATTTTTGTATGATATAGATATTATTAATTTACATTAGTTATTTGATAAATAAATAGATAATAATCTATATTATGAGAGGACCAAATAAATGAAGCAAATACAAATGATGGCCCATTGAATAATTTAAAGCCATATCTATATAAACTTCAAACTTAGAAAAATAACACATTCTTAATGCTTTAAGATTAAATCATTTCACACAAACTAGAAACATCGTAATTCCAGCGACTTTGTAGATGCAAGAACTAAATAACATTCTCTAATGGTTGGATCAGAATTTCTCTAATGGTTGGATCAGAACTAGAACATTTAGGCTTCCACAATCCATAATCATAGTAGAAGTGTTGTTTCGGAGGTGTGATGCAAGGATTGTGTTCAATATTTGAGGTAGCCACTCCACCCACTCTCAAAGACCAATGTCCAAAAATAAACAGATATGTTATTCCAATATTGTTTTTCTTCTCGGAATACAAGATTCTTGTTTTTCTTCTCAGAATACAAGATTCTTCTTTTGTGTTTGATACATCCCTATCCTTTTCTTATTACACCATTCAAAAAATGAGATTCTCAATAGAATAGCTCATCACACATGTTATCTGTTTATTGATAGATTCTTTAAATATAAGAAGCATATTTATTTGTTCATGGATTCTTTGAATACAAGCAAGTTAAAATCACTGAAAACACCATATATTACTTTTATGATTGAATGGGGATATTTTCTCTGAGCAGTGTTCAAATACTTTCAAGAGTTCATGTACAAGGTTATTGGCAACTATTACTAAACTGTGCTTGCCCTGTATATGTATCATACATACACTAGATTAGACTTCTTGCTAGGGTTGAACACAGGAACACGCATTTGGAGTTTCAATTAATCTGAGTAGCTCTTAACATTTGGTCCATCAATGAATCCTTCAGTTTCCTTAGAGAAATTAAATAAAGAAATGGCTCCCACAAAAGTTACTGAATGGGTGATTAACTGAACAGGAATACGCGCATCAAAAGCTGCAAATAACTGACAACAAAGTCCATAAAATTTAGAAGATAGAGTCCATCATATTACATGTATGAATTCAGGAAAACTGACATGAAGATGGGAAAAATGTAAATGTTTAACTGGGACATTCCCCTGTGGAGGTTCAGAAGACGGATTCAGGGTCCACTTGCCAAGGTCACTCCTAGAAAAGAAAAAGACAAAAGCAAAAGCATATCTAGTCTATAAGATCTAGAAGCTCTACTGGCTCTCGTGGATGAGGATTGGCAAGGAAAAAATGGTTTACCCCATGGAGTACTTTCAAACTTCAAGAATGGAATGTTGCAGTTTGCCACAGTCCAAGTATAAAGATAGATTTTCTGGGCTGCTTGACATTTAAGCTAACCAGAAAGTATTGAACAACAAAAGAAAACAACAAAACTTAGAAAAACATCTTTGTTTTCTTTATTAACTCCGAAAGAAAACCAAACAAAGTGGATCCGCTCTTTCGTAAACTGAATGAATAACAAAAGTACAGGGACACTACTACTATTGCACCATCCTAATTAACTTAATTCAACCCTAATTAACTTCTAGAAAAGTGCGCCCAAGGTGCTTTCAGAAGTTTCCTAGAATAGAGAGCCTCACTCCTAGACTAATGCACACTAGTCTAAAACTGGAAACCTCATCTACCATGCACTTTTCCTATAAATTGATAACAACAATTAAAGGATAGAAACAGTGCCTAAAACAAGGATGTCTATATTTTCACTATAAGAGATGAGACAAATTGAAGAGGGAGCATGCATAAACCTCATTAACATACCATTCTAGATTTCGCACCCCAAGTAGACAACTATCTATTATCTATTGGATGAGAAGGACACATAGGTAAAGAAACCTTTCATCATTGATCAACAACGAATGAAAAAATCACATAGCATATCAATATCTCTCCAGAAACAAAGATCTGAGAAGGTGTTTGGAAGGATCAGACAACATCATAATGTATTGATGATAATCACAAAATCATGAACCAGTTACTTTTCTCAAAATACATTTGTCCATGTACATGGAATATATTACATTTGTCCATAAATTTGTCTCCCATACAAAAAATTGTAATCATTGCGTGTTGGGGAAAAATAAAACATTAATAGGTTCTTCTTTAGTGAAAGAACCATGCTATGATAGACCCCAGAAAAATGATAACGACAACCCATTCACACAATGGGGATTTATATTGATGGTGATCAATGATTTCTGTTGTAGTGGATGGTGATCCTATGTCATATTTGACATCTACATATGTGCTTAAAAATGCTCTAGACATTATATCAGTGGACATCTTTTCAATATCTGCAGAGTGATTGATGGTAAAATGTTGAAATTGACAACTCCAATTTATTGCTTCCTTATGAAGAGGTTTTAAATTGTCCTTCCGAACCCGATAGATGCCTTTCATCTGATTACATATCTACTCTGAGTTGGTGAAGACTTCAATATCATTGACATCATGTTGTTTTGCCTCTTTTAATCCTTCAACAAGGGCAATGTAATATGCCTCATTGTTTGTCGTCATTCCAGGCACTTCTCTATTTCCATGAATTAAATGATTTGTTGCCATATTGTAAAGGACAAATTTAATAACTGCTCGACTTGGATATGGAAAGCAAGACACTTCAATGCATAAATGCCACTTTTGCACCATTTTTTACACTTCAAAAACCTGAAAAACAAATAACAATAAATTCATGTTAAACACATTTAGCAATCACCACTTTATATAGATGAAATGCTCATTATAGGACCCAAATACATCTATGAGTTTTAAAATAAATGATCCATCAAGTTAGAATTCACTTTTTACATGTTTTATATATGAGTTTTAGTTGAAAAGAACTTGCATTTTTGTTTTCAGCAGAGTTGACCTGCAAAGGTTCAATCAGATTGTAAGTTCTCTCCTGGCTGCATGTATACATTACTATTTTCTTTTGCAGCGCACATGGTAATATATTGCTTGTATCTTTACTAATCAAAATATTATGGTTATCTCTTAACTCTCTTCAATTTAGGTATCATGAATCCATTTGGGAACTAACATATAATAAGTCTAAAAATTATTCATTACCAAAAACAGTAGATAGAATTTTCTCCTATTGCTGTTGAACCCAAAGGCAGTTCCATTTGAGCTGGATGCATTTAAATCCACATTCAACAAACTGCAATTTTCAGTGCAAATATTGTTCACACCATAATAGACACTGAGGTTGGCATCAAAACAATGACCTCGTGTACAGATCAGTGGGAACAAAACTGAAATTTTCAATGTAAAATATAGTTCACCTCATTCTTCACTTAGAATTCTGAGACCATTACAGATTTTGTTCAAAATGTTCAAGTGACACATCCTTTGGCCAAATTTAATCATTGTGATGTGGCAGACTTAACTATACTGTTAATGAACTTGGGTTGCATGTCCAAGAAATGAAAGATTGTTGATCTTATTACCACATTATAAAGATGTGATATTCATACATTGTATTTGTATTAGCATGGTTATTGTCTTATTCACTTGAATTGGCAAATGTTGGTCTCTCAACCTCTTCCTTGTACATCTTGAAGAGATCTGCATATTCATAAAAATGATGAAAGTTATCTTGTTGGAAGTACTAGAGTATATAATGGTGGTGTCTTCCTTTACTTTGGATTAAGTAATTGAAGTTGTTTCTTTCATTTTCGCCTTATCTGGGATCATTGAGATAGCCCTCTGTTCCATCACTAATCCTTACCAATTTGAATTCATAAATAAACCTTGACATTGATACGAAAGGTATTTCATCTAATTGCAAAGTTGTTGCAAACCCAAAATGTTCTGTTTAGTTTAGCGAGCACGTCACAGGGGAAAACATAAATAAATATAACCCCTGATGCTTGTGTTGGTCATGTTTTTGTCATCTAAACAATAGCAGTTTTTGTCATCTAAACAATAGCGGTCTCATTAGCTTCGATAGACAAGAGAGTAACATCATTTTTATTTTCCTTGGAAAATCTCCTTGGGAGATCCTCCAGGCACTTCCTCGTGAATGAAATTCGAATAAATATTGTTGGTGGACAACATGTAAACTTAACACCGCACAATGAATGCAGGTGGATTTGGCCTTCTGACTTACTTGGCCATTATGGCTTTAGCATGTCAAGTCAAGCTAATTGAGCTAACCCTTGGGGTTAAGAGATGACTATCTTTTATTATATCTTTAAAGATGATAATATACCTTGCGATTACACGGATTCTGTCTAATTTAGAAATAGGCTTTTAGGTTTAACTGGAGATAATTCAGTTACAGATCTACAAATCATGAGGAAAGAAGTTATGCCAAAGTTCCATATTATAGAACTCTCTCTGCTTTCATAAGAGTTCATTCCATTGTCTACTTTGCTTACTATTTGTTGTAATGAACTTGTTTTCATTGCCCATTTTGACGTTACAGGGGTTTATTTGCATGCATTGTGGGCCATGTTATTCCTCAATCTTTCCCTACAAGGATAAAACCTTACCTTTTTTGGAGAGAACCTGAGAGTATTATCAAGTAAATCACCCACTGTCATCTCCATTCTTTAGAATAAGGAACCCTAACCTAGTGGGGAATCCCTTGTGTCAACCAGAGACTAATTGTTTTGGTAAAAGGTGAAAGCTTAGCTCAGATTGACGTCAGTTAAGCAATTCAGTAAAAGATGAAGCTCCAATTTGTTTTTAGGGAGAAGGAAGGTATTAGAACCATGCTCACAAAGAGCTCCACATTTCTAGTCCAATATGCCCAGAAAGGATACGTTGAAGTAGAAATGAGAGCAGATTTTGATAAATCTCAAACCCAACATTCCTAGTGCTTCAACCTTGTGAAGTGCACATTGTGAAATGAAATGCCCAAGAGTTGAATGTTACCTTTAGATGAATTTTCAAAATGTAAATGCTGGGAGTCGGCATGAGTCTTACAATGTTGTCAAAACGTAAAGTGAAAAAAATTACCAATGCAAGGAAACTTAGAATGAGCGTGTATAAGAATACATCTTAATGCAATGAGATTATGAAATTTGTTATGACAACAAAATATATTAACTGGCAAATCAAGAGTCATCCATCCGTGAATGATAAAATCAAACATGTTTTAAAATGCCCACAACCATTAGTGTTATGCCAAAGAGACAAGTTTTCTTTGAACTGAATCGAGTTGGTATAGTGCTGAGTGTTATGTGAAATTGTTGTTGTAAATGCCTCAATGTAGAGATCTAATTTTCACAATGAATTCTAATCGAACGTTGTGTTGTCTAGAAAATAAAAAGATTGTGCCAACATCTGCTTGCTTATGAAGTTTGAAAATTTATTTGAATCACTTAGCATGTATCAGTATTAGCACTTGAACAGGTTATCGATCCATAGTAGGGAATTGTGTAAGTTCACAAAATATGTCATACCCTTGCAAATGCATTTAAAATCTGTGGTGTGGCTTTAATGGAAAAAACTTCAAGTAGCAAACTATTTTAAATCAGTTTCAGCTCTTTAATCATCATCCATAAACAGTACCAACAAAGGATAAATTGCATTTAGGATTCAATTAAGTATTTTCCAGATTTGGTGCATCACCATGAACAATGAACATTAGTAAGGGTTACCACGAATTTCAAATTCATTACTAACGTGACTAATAGTAAAAGATGGAAAAAAAAAA
>APFE031295797.1:0-13595 GCA_000404065.3 Pinus taeda
ATTAAAAAAATAAAATTTAATAAAATATCTTTTCCTCTCACTCCGTCCTGTAAAAAAATAAAATTTAATAAAATATCTTTTTCTCTCACTCCATCCTGTCCTGTCATGTCCTGTCCTGTTTTGTCCTGTCCCTTTCATTTGTCGTGTCCTGTCCTGTCTTGTCCTGTCCCTTTCATTTAACTGTGACAAAAAGACAATTGCTAAATGTGCGACCATAGAAAATTTAATTTTCATTTGTCGTGTCCTGTTCTGTCTTATCCTGTCCCTTTCATTTAACTGTGACAAAAAGACAATTGCTAAATATGCGACCATAAAAAAATTTAATTTTAATGCAACTGACCATGGAGCGCCGTGACAAAAATAGTTTCAGAATAATGAATGGCCGGACGCGGGAACCATATCTTTTTATTTTGTTTTTTGGCTTAACTTATCTCATCATTTTCCTTACGCGATTGTGGAAAGAACTTGACTGTTTAATTTATGCAAAGTGGAAGACTTTGACTTCACTTATTTAGATCCGAATTTACAAGGAATTTAGGAAGACCACTCCGTGTTCCAATGAAAACAACGAGACATAGTACATCATTCACATGACATTTATTAATTTTTGGGACTCTACCACGTGATCAATCACACATAAACACATATTGTTTTTAACCCTTCTTTCATAACCATCCTCAAAGTTTTAAAAATATTTGTTTCTTGTATATGTTTGCTTCACTGATGGTGGTGAGTTTTTTTTGGAATTTTGGAAGCATTTTCAATGGTAAGAATTTTGGGCGAATTTTTCGTGAGGACTCTTGTATCATTTTATAATATAAGTTTTGGGTGTAACGTGTAAAACTTACATGTACTAATTTATATTTTATGAAAAATATAGATATAATGTTGAATTTGTAGAATTGAAAAAACAAATGAAAATTTAAAGATAGATAATATTTTCCTTGCAAATTTCTATTTTTCAATTTAGAATGTTAAACTAATGGAAACACTCTTGTTACTTCGCATTGATTTTAGAATTGGCCCTCACAAACCTTCACGCTTAATAACTCCCCAAACTTAACTTATTAGTAATGAGATCACTTGTATTTTAACTGATGACTATTCCTACTAATACTCAAATTATAAATTATTATAAATGTTAATTAAAAAAAATTGTCCTTGGTTTGAAGCAAGTTATAGGGTTAATAATGATGAGAAATGTGTAGGAGAGACTTCTTGAGAACAAGAAGGAAATTTTGTTTTTTATAAAAATAAGTTGCATCTATTTAGGTAAGAGGTTTCTAGAGCTTGCAACTTAAAGAGAGGTTCGTGCAATACTAAATTACAACAAACATATTTTCATAGTAATAAACATATTATTAATGGTAGGAGACTTAAATATATTTAAAACTCATATGGATTAACTTGCATAGTAAGAGTTCCACTCCTGACGAAGTCACAAGTTTTAGGAAACATCTCATTCTTAATGTAATAGATGTTGAAGGCATAGGAAGCATGGGCCTGCACATTATCTGGGTCAAAGCACACTTCAACTTGTTGTATTGAAGTGAAATTTGTGCTAAAGTTGTGCTACCATCTTCCTCAACCCAGTCATCGGTGCCTTTGAGAGGTTATTTTTCATGGCATTCCAAAGCTTCTCAATGCTTCCGGAGTGTTATATGAGTTTTTAAATTTAAAGAATTCAAAATCTTGCAAGACTTTTCAGAGAAAAAATGATCCACGTGCTCTCGGCAATTTCCATGTGACCATCCTATCAAGGATGAAACTTGAACTACCAAAGCACGCTAGGGAGATCTTGGAAGTTTGACTTAAAACCAGAATTTGAGAGCTTAGTGATTGTTGAAGCATGGTAATGGTATACTAGTTTTGGAATATGTGTTGCATCCGTAATGTAAAATTCCTAAAAATGCATGATCCCTTCTTTCTCTAATAGCTCCCCAATGTCATTGTTCTCATGAACGTCCACTACATGCATATTTGCTTCTATGTGTTCTTTCAACATAATTTGGGCATGTGGTTTGGATGAAGATACCATGCTCTCGATATGCTTAGATCTATCAATAAACTACAATTGATTCTATCTCAAAATTCTAATGCATTTTTCCTACACCTCTTTTTTTTATAACAATTTCATTCAATGGTTCATTCATTTACTCTGCCAACTACCCACATGTATGTCACTCGCTCAATATCTTCTTGTCACCTCACATTTTCAATTCCAATTTCAATCTTTTATTTTGGCTGATTCGGTCATTATGGATATCTACAATAATATTAAAGTTATATTCATCCAATGATCTAGAGATTTCGTATTAGTAAGGTACACATTGGTTAGTTTTGCGTCGGAGTCAGAAAAAGAAATACCACCTAATGGGCACGACATCCAATTTGATTTGTTTCATTCTATTTAGATGAGAATTAAAACAACTTTGAGTTTGTTCTAAAACCTTTGTATATTGTACTCATTGTTTTCCTATAGTTTATTAATACGCGGGCGAAAGAATGAGGTAAACAACATAAAAAAGAAACATAACCATGGCATAATCATGCTAGAATGAAGGTTTTATAAAAATGTAAAATATAATTTTTGCCATAGAATAATACACACATATATATTTTTAACATAAACGGTTAAGTTTTATTTATCAAAAGAGGTTGGGCATGCCAAACAACCTCGAATTTAGAAAGATGCGAGAAATCTGGCTCATTTGAGTCCTCCTAATCTAGCTTTTGTATATGACGTTAGTTGCTGATTTTAAGGCAATTGGCAGGCAGAGAGATCCTTGCTTTGCTGAAGTCAGCATAGTGTTCTGTCTTTCTTTCCTCTTTTCTTTGAAACTTTGGTGCTTTCCTGTATTGATATAAAACCAACTTAAACTATAATCCATGGTCAAATTAGAAACCCACATATATTTTTGACATTAATATATATATATATATATATATATTATATATATAATATATATATTTATTTTATATAATATATCTTTATATAATATATATATATATATTATATTATATTATAATACATCATACTACATAATGTATATCTCTTATGTATGTTGTTGTTTAATATATTTATTTATAATATATTAATAATATATATATATATTTGTTGGGCGCCACAGTGCGCAACACATGAGATATACCTATCTATGTTTTACTGTATCTGCTTATTGTGTCTAAATGCTTGCCTATGATTTTTATAAATTGCACAAATGTCTATCTAATACATGGTTCACTAATGGATCAATTAATGTATTTAATCTTCTAGGAATATGTTGATACGTAATGAAATCAAAATATGGAGAATATCAAATTTAGCCAATGAATCATGTTCGTTTTCTTGACGGGATAAATGATAAGAATGACTAGAGATCCTCTATTCGTCGGGGCACTCTGAACCAGTTTATGGACAATTGGAACAAATCTAGCATCCAAACACAGGTTCTTGTTAACCAATTTTTTGTTTTAAATTGTGTGCAATTATGATGGGATGTCGAAGTTAAGTGTAGTTAATAGAATCAATGATCATTTCATTTTTTCCTTCAAATTTATGATTTACAAAGACATTTAATATGGATTGCTAAGTCAGTCGGATTGTTTTATCAAATTGAGGCGTTATCAATGTTAAGATAAGGGAAAATCGATAGAAGTGGTGGTATTTAAAGATGATCTGGGATCTTACTGGTTATTTGGGAAAATTTACTTTTAGTCTTGCCACTGGTAAATATATGGAGTTTTGTTCCTTTTAATTTCCTTAAGTATTTCCCTTTTTAAATAGATTATATTAAATATTAATATTAGACAAAGCCATAGGTTCTCATAAATATGGAATTAGAAAACAGACTGAGTTAAATTTGTGAGAAAAACACTAACAATCACTCAAGATACTTAACTTCGGGCCCTAACTCAATATATTTTATATTTTCTTCTATTTTATTTGGCTTATTTGAAATCAAAATGATTTTGATTATTTTAAAATGGTGGACACAATTCTTACAAAATTGGGATTAAAAAATAAGTTTAGACTTAAAATTAGATTAATCTTGATTTTCATCAGAAGATGTGATATGCAATTACTTCAATATTTGATAAGCATGGCCCTTTGTGTAATATGTATGAAGTTTCAAGTTCCAGCAAGTCTGAGCTTTAATATTTTATGCCCATAAAGAACCTAGTTTGTTTGATGTCCATATCTAGTGAATTCAATGAATCCTAATGGCATAGCTACCTAATGACACAAATCATCTTGATCTATGAAATGCAAGTATGTGGCCCTTGAGATGGATTTATGCTACTAATATATGTATTTTTTTGGTTTTCGCAATCAGTAGCCTTATAAGAGATAAGCACACTTGTAATATCCCAAAGGTTAAAAATTTTAGCAAATCTAAGACACTTTAGTGTTTTGATTAAAGTAGACTTTCAACAAGAACAAGAACACAAATAGGATCTAGAATTGCAGCCCTTTATTTATATTATTATTTGAAGAAAATAACAAATGGTCATACAATAAGATTGGAACTCCTCCAGATGGCATGCACAATTGTTCAACACAAGAAAATGAAGACACTGAAGCCCACTTATGAATCCTGGATGGATCCACCAATAAAGTACCAAAAGGGTTTTCGTCCTAGGATCAGACTAGAACTGGCCTAACCAAGTTCTCAACAAGAAAAAATAGATAGATAACTCTAGATGATCCAAATTCCTAGCTTCTATCCCCTTTTATAGGCTTGAGAGACTCTCTAGAACCTTATTTTATTATTTTCCCTCAAAAATTGAAGGCAAATAAATACCATGGGAAAATACCACAGTAAATAACATGGGTAGATTCTGTCCAATTTGACCATATCAAGAAATGGATTATTACAAATCCTCTTGCCCAAATATTGCTTACCCTCAAGAAATCCACTTCTATACACAACAGAAGCATTTGTACATCAATAATAGGATACCCTATAGACCAGTGTGTTATCCCGTGCCTCCATGCTAAATGATCCTGAATCGATCCTTCAATACCTGGATCCCAAACAATCCTCCGACCAATCTTGCCCTGAATAGATCCACCTAGATCCCAATGCCACCTAAGTCTTGGGACCTGTGGGTTATTATACCACCTCAACCTTGCATCACTGCCTGTGCCTAAGGGCTAATGTTGTGATATGCCCTTGGCTAAGAGTGTCCTTCTTAGAATCAGCCCACCAATAGAGTACCAACTCATAATCTCTAACCAATCCATGCCACGGGAAGGATGACTACATGGAAAAAATCTACTATGTCGATGTTGATTGATGCACCACTCATGTTGCTCTACCTAGTCACTCAACATGATCCATTTGAAGAATTCTTCCCTGCTCTCCCCAATGCATAAAGGTGGGTTGGTGGTGCTGCGAGGCTTATCTATGTACTCCTGTAGAGGGCTACTCTGGAACTCCCAAATATATTCATCTTACTACCTTGTAAGGGACTTGAAACATTCCTCTACACTATACAACTGGGCCATTGACTCGACACATACCCCTATGCGCTCCTCAATTTTTTTTTTCTCCTGTAAGATAGTGTCTCGGGCTTCCCAGACTCTCTCTTTCAACATGATAAGATGTGTGTCATTATCATGCTCATCATGCTGGATCACTACGAGTGTCTCCTCACTCAAATTTCCCTGGCCTCCTTCATTTGTGAAGTCAATATGTTGTTCATCCTTTCCAATTGTTGAACATAGATGCACTGGTGGAGTGCTATCTATACTTGATTGTTCATATTATTTATGGGCATCCCCCTTGAGACCTATGGACTCAGTTGTATAGAATTCTACCTCATCAATACCATTAGGTAGAATTTCCTCATGCACTTCCAAATGTTTGTCACCCTGCAAGTCTCCCTGAATAATATCACACTGTTGCTCACCATCCTAAAAATCAATAGACCCAACTACAAAAGGCTTCCCATGATCTGAAGGAATCTCCTCTTGTTCTGTCTTTCTTTCCATCTTCCTATCACCTGGATATGAATGGTTAAAGGCCCAAGGCCCCTTGCAGATAAAGCATAGTCCTCTCCTCCTTAGTTCATTCTTACTGTATGTTTTGTTCCTGCTTCCTCCATCAATCCTTCTCAACTCCTTCCTAGTCAGCACCCCTTTGAGAAATTTTATGTTTTTTTGGACCAACTTCTTGACTAAATCATAGGCACTTGGTGATATGTTTGGTTCCTTCCTCCAAATGGTGAGCAATTTGGATCTTAGTATCTTGTAGATGTCAGTATCTCCTTATAAGAACAAGGACACAATATTTTACATGCTTGTTTTGAAACGATTTGGATGAGTTGATGTTATGCTTGTGTAAAAGTTCAGGAACACTTGAAAGATTAAGTCATCACATCCCAAATTCAACATGAATTTACCAAAGTTGAACTCTGCCATAAGTTCTAAGATTTTGCACCACTTTTGAAAAGAAGGAAGCATGATGTTATTCAACCCTTGAAGGGATTCTACTATTAGTTGCAATATCTCGCTCATGATATCATTATTGTAAGGAGGTTGAGGTGATGTTAAAGCTATGATCCTACTGAGATAAGAGGAAAATGTGAGCCTGGCCTCTTCACAAGGATGCTCCATGAATTTGGGTCGTATTAGAGCGCGCAAGATGACTTGAGGGCATAATTGATTTTTTTTACATTTTGGTTGTCCTACCTTGGATAGACATGTGTCTAATTATTCCAACTTGAAAAGGGCATCTCTTGACTTCATACACTGCAACTCGAGTCCATGTGGAAAGAGACACTTGCTTCTTACATCTTCCTTCCGGATATCCTTTGACTGTTGAAGGATAGCATGAATTTTCTGAGAGCAAGGTCTATTGTTCTTCTCCCACTTTTGATCTGTAAGTTGTTGCCATTTTTTATCCACCAAAGTATTGCAGCCCAAAGGATCATCAGATGTTCTACTATGTTGGTTCCTGAGGCATTTCCAAAAGTAAAGCGATGACATTATGGCTTGGCATCAGTGGATTTCAATGATTGGTCTTCTTTCTCTCTCTCCTTAGTTTTCTTCAATAAAATTTATTTATCTCTATTGAGCAAAGATAATAAACCCTTGTAGAAATAATAACAAATTGTTCTCCTACAATAATAACCTTGATTTGGATCTCCTATGCGGCGATAACACTCAAATATAATAGGAGTAGGTCAATTGGAAACCCTTGTCCAGCTGAAATGAGTGGGTGAGGTTGTCCTTAGAATTCTGAGATATTCCCCAAATAGGTTACAATGGCGCAAGCATCCAAAGTGTAGTCTATGTGTAACAGAGAATTTGCTTGAATAGGATAGTTAATTATGTTATGTAGTAGTTAAAACTAGTAAAGTCGAATGATTATTTCATATCTTTCACCTCTTGGCTAACGTCTTCCCAATAACCTTTGCATGCATTCAAGGTATTACCTGAATTTCAATGGATTCAAAACCTGTTATTACCCTAAATATAATTTTGGGAACTCCTGCTCACATTTCCCCTAAACTTGATATAGATAGATATATAGGTACAAGCCACCCTAGACTGAAGTCAATTTCTCTCTGGGTCACCCTCTTATCAGACACAGACTTCGAGAATGGCACCATCCAGTGTGCTATAGGCACAAGCCTATGGAACTTTTCTATTTCCTCTAGTAAGTAATCCTATAAATTTTATACCAGTGTTATGGGAAAGAAGCAAATTATATGCTACAATGTATGGCTCTGTTGCAGAATTCCTCGTCGTACTGTTTCTAAATGTAGGTGAACAGTGGCTAGATGCCTGAAAGCCTAGATCATATCCATTCATTACCAAGGACCAAGCTTTGTTTCAGAAGCAATGCATAATCTCCTCTCAGGCAATGTCTTTAGCTTCATATCCTCTACATGCTATCAATTGGCCACTTGTTCTTATCTCATGCTCTCAAGTTTGATCGATTCAATCCCCTTTCGTTTTGTTGGCCTACAACTTCCTATGATTTTGGAGGAGCGGCTTCAGAAATTATCCTACTGGATTATAAAAAATCTCCAAAGCACTATAGGGATACCATAAATGCCTTTAAATATTTAACATACACAACCATTCTAATGTAATATACTTCATAACAAAAATCTCCAAAGTGCTATGCTTTATCCATACTCAGTCATAATATTGAACCTAGATAAAATATAACTGTTTTAATTTTGATAAGATCAAGGCATCAAAGAGAGGGGCATTTACAACAATTCCGCCACAGTTTGAGTTTCAACCTTCCATTGGCTCCTTGTCGATCACATTGATATTCAGCTAATTTTGCCCATGAAAAGTCTCGAACTCAGTGATACAATGGAGATGAGCTTTTGTTCTATGGCCTTGGCTCTCTACAAGCTGCAAGTGGAATATCTCGCCATGACTGATGGCGAACTCAGACGAGATCGTAAGCTTGTCAACATGGTGAATTTATAGGCCTTGAATCTTACCCGTCAATAACATTTTTTTTCAATCTCTCTGAGACAACTTCTCAACTAATATTTCAGTGGTCTTTAATCCTTGATTTTGTTTCCCCAATTTCAAGAACCAGTGGCGCGATTGGCTCCTTCACTCATGGAGAGATGCAAGGGGTCAATGCCCTATCCATAAGAAATAAAAGGACTTTGTCTTACAACGATGACCAAACCCAGATTGAGTCGACTATTTCCAATAGTCTGTAGCTTCTGTAGTATAATGGCCTCTTTGACCTCTCACAAGAAATTATTTGCCCCAGAATAATAAGAGTCTTGTTTTTCTAGACTTGCAACTGTTGAAAATAGCAACAAGAAATATTAAAAATAACATCAAGAAATTTTAATTTAATTTGTCCTTAAATTAAATTGAAATTCTTATCTCATAACAACTTGTAATAGTTAATTAAGTTAAATTGACTTAATTGACTTAGGAATTTTGTGTTGGAAGTCTATCTAGAGTCATGTAAGTATGATTCCTAAATTTTAGGGGTCTAGTTTGAGTTCTTTGCAGTTGTAATTAAATAACTCAGTTTAGCTGAGTTATAGTCAGTTAAACTAGTTCTAACTTTTGGAGTAACTAGTAGAGATCTAGTAGTGGAGTAGTGCACAAGTGCATCACTAGTACCATACCAATTAACAGAAGATTCACTCATAAATAATTCATGCATGTCAGTTAAAATCAAGACCTAGTTAAGATTAGAGTTTAGCAACATTGTACTATCAAATGTATAATTTTTTGATTTGTACAGATAGTGTGTGCAATCAGAAGAAGGCCTAAGATAAATCATTCCTTAATTAGAGAAATTCCCTTTAAAAGGAGGAATGAATGCACAAGTTTAATCATGGTTTTTGTGAGCACAAGCTGGTGAGACCAAGCAATCGGAAGCACAAGTTCGTGCGTGGAGCTTGTGTGCGCAAGAAAGTAGGGGCTTGGAAGGCAACATAATTGGCTAAGTGTTGGCTTGAGCTAGCTTGTGAGAAGAGAGTTAAATTATACTTGTGTAGGGATTGTTCTAGTGTGAACAAGCATTGTATTTTCTTCTTAGATAGTCTGGTTAATGCAATATAGATAGTCAGGGTTTCGAGCAGCTGCTTTCCCCAGAGAAATATTGTGTTATGTGCAATTGATATTCTTCCTCTTTGTTGGGAATGGAATCCCCCCACAACATGTTTTGGGGCTCAAAGCCCAAGTTTTGGTCAAATATGTTGTAAGACTCCCCGAATTGCAGGCGCAGAAGCGCGAAATATGTGTTGAGTCATAGGGTTGTCCACCCTAAGTTTTGTAATGTAATGTAATGTCATGTCGGCCTACCCATGGTCCGCGGACCATGGAATTGTATAAATAAGAGCGAGGCTCTAAGTTGTAAGGAGAGGAAAAAATGGATTGATGGAATGATCTAGTAGCGGATAGAGGAGAAGTCGAAGTGTCTTGGATCGTAGTAGTAGGAAGAGGCTCTGCAGCTGAGTGCGCAGAGGCCTAGTAGAGTCCACAGCTGAGCGTGCGGACCCCTAAAACTAAGTGCGTATGGTGAAGTTGAGTCTGTAACCCAAGAAGAAGAGTATATAAGAGAAGTTTGATTCCAAATACTATGTATCTGTTTTGTATGATTTTCTATGTATTTATACTGTTTTGTTTATTGCGCGCACTTATATGAATAATGAACACTGTCAAGTATAATTGGGCTCATACAGATAAGTTAAGTAATCGGATAATGTTAGGTTAATAGTAAGGAACTTGTGTAATAACATGGACCGCGCCTCGAACAGGGTTGCGCGAAGGCAGCATAGCAGGCTGCGAGGTACTGATAGGTGCGCGTAGCAACGTGTGCGCAGGGGAAAACTGTGGACCACCCAAAAACCATCAGACATCTCTAGGGTGCATAAACCTAGTTCTAGCACCCTCCCATACTACTTCGGGTGAGACCTCAGTCCGCGCCCTGCAGACTATTGTCGAAAGGGCTAGTAGTACTAGGATTTGTTTGGCTAAATCATCTCTGAACCTGGGTCATGCCCCCATAAGCCAATAAATCGTTCCATTGCCGGCACCGAGATCTGCATAAGGGATGTCTAATGTTGTGTCACTGGAATCCAACAAAGAAAGAAATTGAAGGGTGGTTGGTCAAGAAGATTCACGAGTTCGCAGTGCAGGAAAACAAGAATCCGCGAGGATCTAAGGAACAGTGGTTGGAGCACTACTCATATATGGAAATCCACAAAATTTTCTTTGCATCCTTTCCTTCTGAGTTGTATGAGTGGATCGCGAAGTTAGCAGACAGTCAAGGAAGGTGTAGGCTCGACAAACCAATCGTGTTGACTTTGGAATTAGTGTGTAGACTAGAAGCGTCAAGAGATAAGATCGTGTGATATGTGGACCATTGACTCGATCGAATTATAGCAGGATTTATCACTGAGTTCGCGGTAGATACGACCGTCAGCTATAGTGAGGTAGAGCGACGCTTCCTCAAAGGACCGCGAGGTAAGTATATTAAATCTTTGAACACGTGGATTAAGATGTTATTGTGTGAAAAGCGGGTTATGCGGATAAATTAATGTTTAGGACTACGTGAAGTGGGAAGATCTACCAAATCAGAGGTAGTGAAGAATTAGAAACTAGTCCCTTAATTTCACCCTCGCAGGAAAGCAAGGAAGAGCTTGCAAGAGTTTCTCCGAGAAGCGTGGCCAATCTGATAAGGCAGAGAATTTTGCACTTACCACCTCCACCTACACGGCCACCCATCTCACCCTCTTCACCTCCATCTCCATCCACCCCACCTTTGCCACCACCACAGTTCAGTATGGCGAGTGAGATCAAACTACCGGTATTCAGAGGAGTATAGAATGAAGATCCGAACCAATTCTGGTTCGTGGTAAGGGCGGTATGAGAAGCACAAGGAGTCATGGATGACAATATCAAAAAGGCTACGCTGGTAAGTGTGCTGCAGGATCATGCATTAACATGGTACATCAAGCATTCTAATGACCATCCAAACGCAGGAATCACATAAATCCATACCCGCTGAACAGGGAATTTAGCAGGCCAAAGTCGGAGACACAATCAATTATCAGGTTTAAGGAGATCGTGATGCTCCCGGGCGAGACCCCCTAGGATCTAGACCAAAGACTGAAGAGTATGATTCACGAGGCAAACATGACTTTGACATATGGACAACACTATGCATGGTTTGTAGCATCACTAACACCGCATTTAAGGACGTCGTTGTCACAACAAAAGCTTTCCACCCAGGTCGAAGCTTTGGAGATGGAAATGAGATTGCATGAGACCCCTATACAAGACCCCGGTCTGGAAGTCCAACAAATCCATGTGCAACTGCAAAATCTATGTTTGGAGATGCAGAGTTTGAAATAGGGCAGGACACCTCGGCTAGAGGCGTGCGCGGAGGTATGGTGCATAAAATGCAAAGGCCAAGGGCATGATAAGGACCACTGTCCAGTGTTCACGAATTATTTGGTGGGAGGAGGGTTGATGCCGTTAAGGCCTGAGGCATAAGCAGGACTAAGCACGGTGCCTTCTCTATGGTGCACGATCTGTCAGATAGGAGGAAAACACACTACAGATAATTGTCATCTATTGCAGAAGTATACGTAGACGTCACAACAATTGTTTTGTAATTTCTGCAAGTCGGTAGGCCATGATGAACGCACCTGTAGAAGCTACAAACTAATGATGGATTGGACTCCTGCCTACAGGATGCAGACCAAAAACACGAGCCCTCAACCAAAGTATAGGAATGATGCACACTAGATTTCAGGGGCGCGGACGAGGTCGAGGTGGAATGGGACCAGGAAGGGGTCACGGACAACTAATTTGCTACAATTGCGGAGGGCCAGGCACTATGCCCGTGATTGTACAAACCCGACAAGGAATCATGTTTGTACTTTACTCAGTTTGATCATGAGGCTGAAGACTGCCCTACATTGATAGCAAGGCTGTGCGAAAAAGGGGTACTCCAGCCTCCTCCGACTCAGAATTTGCAGATGATGAGGTTTGAGCCGCACGAAGAAGACCCGAATGTAAACATGATGCTTAGGAGTGGTATGACCACCGGGCGATGATAAAGGTAAGTAGTCAAAATAAAGTGCATGGGTTCACAAGGCTCCTACAAAGGAACCCGAATTTGATTTAGAACGCATGAAGAAGACATTCATGGAAGCTAAGAAGAGCTTCAAGGAGGCCTCCACTTCAGGTAGGAAGGATCAACTAGAACCAGGGATGGATCCTTCAATGCTCAATAAATTTCTGGAGACATGAATGAAACTGCTACGCAACAACAAGGCAGTAAAAGGACTACAGGAACTTATCACTAGGTGCACGGGGTCAGGAGAACCGCGCGTGGTCTGGAAACTCAGAAAGCATGCATTGCGCACAGGAAGGGAAATGAGGTTGACTGCGCAAATCAGTGAGTATGAAATGGATCAGGTAATCTTGGGTCTCGAATCGGATGCGAATGTACTAGCGAAAAAAACATGGGAACTCATGGGCAGACCCCCGCTACAATGGTCTCCTATTCAGTTGCGAATGGCGAACCAGTAGAAGATCTTGCCCATGGGAAGACTGCAAGGGGTAATGGTGTATATTGAAGGTGCGAGCATGCAAGCGGATTTTGAAGTAATAGAGGTTTTCAATGAAACCAATCCCTATCTCGTGCTACTAGGAATAGATTGGGCCACTGATATGAACAGAGTCATAAACCTGAAGAAGCGCACAATGATTTTTGAGAAAAAGTCATTATGCGTAGTAGTATCGTTAGATCCAGTCGAAGGAGCATGATACACTGAACCAGTGTGCGACGATGATAGTGATGACGATCTCGATTGCATCTACAAGATAACTGCGTGAGAACAAGATAGGGTGAATCCGACTATAGATGGAAGGATTTCGTGGGAGTGCGAAAGCTCCTGCACTTCGGATTCAGATGAAGAAGTAGACCGTTGGCCGAATCGGCTGCACGAAGTAACAACTCTTAATTGCAACATGATGGTTAGATTAAAGACCAACGAGGGATTTGTGATGTTATTCCGATTAAAATAAATTTTAGACACTTTGACACAACTTGTTTTTTCAATTTTAAAGAGTCGAG
>APFE031295797.1:26091-44991 GCA_000404065.3 Pinus taeda
AAGCAATTGAAGAATACATCAGTTAACTCAGTGCATGGACAGTTCAGTGGAGACAAGTGTTAGAGGTGAGTGAAAGGGCAAGACAGCGGTCAGTTGTGACTATAGTTGTGCATGAGATTTGCACAATCAATGGATTGAGTATTTCCAATGAGGATTGTGTGGTTAAGCCAAGGAAATACGAGTTTGGATCAGCCATTCTCATCTACTCTCATGCAGGATTGCGTAGTAGAGGCAGGCAAGTAGCGGAGGATATTTGAGCCAGTGATTGATTCAGATCTGAGCTAGTTTGTGTGTAACAGGTGGAGATAGTACTGAGTACTTGTGAGGAGTATTGTACTATGTATTGTTACATGTTCTCAATCAATATAATATACAGATAGTTGGGGATTTTCAGTTGTATGCTTTCCCCGGGTACATATTGTGTTGACATGTCTGATTGATGCTTCACTGTGCGCATGTGATTATTTCTTTAATACTGCAAAATTGATGATCAACGTAGAGGAGGTTATGTATTATGCATGATTCTGCAAATAGTGTATAATCAGGATAGTCTCTGCGAATAAGTGTCATATTATTAAAAATTTCTACAAATGAATCCTTTGATCATTTGGTGAAAATCAACCTTAATGATATCCCAGCAGAGTCTAAAAAAGTGTATTAAGAATCCATCTGGTCCTAGGGCTTTGTCTAGTTCCATCTTCCATATGACATTGTTGATTTCTTCCTCAATGAATGGCTTCAAGAGAGTTGCATTGTCCTCCTCGTTAACCATCTTGGAACATGCTTGAGGAAGTCATGCTCTTCCTCATTATCCTCCACTCCTTCTTCTTTGAACCGCAACTAAAAATGAGACATTGTGATGCAGGTATGTTCCCTCTGTAGACAGATACAACCCCTCTAGCCCTAGAGTGGGTCTAGTCACAGCAAGACAAAGACAATAGCTAATCACTTAAATAGTTATCGTTAGAGAGGCCTACCTTATACCGGTGTTTGATGAAGTCTTCGTCACGTCGCTTCAGCTATCACTTTCTTCTCCTTAATGAATGATTCACCTGAAACAACATATGAAAATGACAAAACACATAATAGAGTACAACAACGAACTATCCACTTATAGAGTCAAGGAACCATAAGCTATCAACATACATTCCATACATGATATAGGAAATAAATATTGATTGTATTAATATAAACAACAATAAAGCTTACAACCACGCCTTGACGTCGCAAGCTTCCTTGAAGGGTTCGATCAGTATGTCTCCATAAGCATTCACTCTCAAAGGTCTCCTAGAAAGACTGATGACTCTCTCTCACCCAAAAGCAAAAGTATGAAACTAAGGCAATCACAACAAGGCTTCCTTCTTATAGAACCATTTCACACTATCAATCCACAACATGAAAGGTTATTCTCATACCTCACAAGCTATTGCTAGGCTATCAACAATCCAAACTATAAGCTATCAATCCAACAAACCAAGAACTAGCTAACTAAGAACTACCAAGAAATAGTTGATCATAGTCATGGAGGATACTTTTATAAGAGGAGGAGTCTCCATAAATGAGGGGAGATGAAGCTTATCTTTATGGGAGGTTACTCAAAAGGCGGAACCACCATCTCAAATGCAGAGAGGCGAACTTCTTTGACCCAACAACCAGCTCCAGAACCACCTAGAAGTATTATGTTTGAACTAATTCGCCATATCTGGGTCGTCGTGGGTCAAACACTGAGACTCAGAGATGACACCGCGAGGCGTTAGTTCTTTCTGGGCTATCGTCGCAGGCAGGATACTGATGACCTGCGACGATTTTGAAACATAGGTAAAAAGGGGTCAACTTTAGGATTAATGAGCTTAGGAAATCTTCTTGAGTAATATGGAAGATTTGGGCACATATTTTGGTATATGTAAAAGAGCAAATGTCATTCAGGGACCGACTCTATCTAGGATCATGGGATGCGGGGTTGGTGACAAAATATTGTGTAACAAATGCCCCCTAAAGCATGAAGGCCAAGAGAGTGAGAGGGGTGAAATGCTTTACGAAACCATAACTGAATCGGAACAACATCGCGAAGAACCTGTAGACGCAAGTACAACTGATATCTCTGATAGTGAAAGAAGTACATGTAGTCGAGGTATGGGCACAACCATCCAAAAGACAAATAGAACTGGTCTGTGGTATGGACGCAACCATCCAGTTGAAAAGACCATATGAAAACACAGGTATGGTCGCAGCCATCCAATCAAAAGAGTCATGTATAAATAATCCACGCAACCTGGACTTGTGTAATCTGAGCCCAGGGCCTTGAATCCCGACCTGTCTATCGTACAATTTCTAATATGCGAATAAATGTGTTGAAGTCGAGCATACTAGAAAATAACTTTATTATCAGCCAATGATGTTAACCGTTAACAAGCACGGGAGAGACCACCAATAATGTTAATGGTTCTCAAGTTACTGCTTGTACAATCCACAAAGTGTGAAGAATGATCTGGAGTCGAACACTTGTGAAATCACCCGATCGAAGACCAATGATGCAAGCCTGTCTTCGAACGCGAAGAATTTTCCATTGAGGCATGAAAGCTCCAAGGTACCTGAAAGGAGTCTCTAGATCAACTTCTTGGATAATGAGTTGATGTCAACAGGAAGCGATCCGTCATAGGAGGGCCATAATATTTCCAACATCGACGACGCGAGACAAAGGAACAAGATGAAGATGGATGAAACAGAGAATTAGAGGAGGATGTAAAGGTGAAAACTGCAGAAGGATTAAGCTCTTGAACACATCGGCGACACGACTCTAGAATGCGGTAGCATTTTGGTACCAAGGGATCGAAGGTCATGCCGACACAACAGGGATCGAATGGAATGAGGCAAAATGAAGAATGCAAATCCTGGAAGGCTAATGATGAAGTGAGGATATCCCAAACCCGACGAGAAGCAAAAAAGTGTCGATGTTCAAGAGCGACACGCTGCCGTAGGTAATCAACATAATATTTCCAAATTTCACCCCACGATTGCTGGTGAGTACCCCAATTATTTTTGAAACACAAGCTTGAAGGGGATAACATATGCTTGCAATATAAGTTTGTCCTTCGGACAAATCCAACCCAGTGAAATTTTAACGAGCCCTAGGGAGGAGAAGCTCGGGTCTCATCATGGTGACGAGTCCAATGTCGTCAGGGTTTAACGAGTCTGACATAGGTAAAACTTGGAGTCTTTTCATATTTAGAGAGTTTGAAAAAGACACGAAAAAGAAAACTCTAGATGGGCCCTTTTCGTATGTTTGTGTCTCTCGAGCCCGAAAAGGTAGAAAACGATACTTGAGAGAACCACTTGACCATTTCAGTCAAGGAGTACTTTTCATAAATAGTGCCTCCAGTCCAAAAAAGTAAAAAAATTATTGGATACACGACGTTTCACAACCATTAACGAGCTCGAAACGACAAGGGCTCGACAATATTTTCACGTTTCAAGAGTCAGAAAAGAGCTTAAAGTTGACTCAGAAATGACTTTTCGGTATTTACTGAGTATATAATTCATGTATCGATCATTGCAAGTGTTCGAAAAACCTATCGCTGCACAAGAAAACTCAAGCATAAGATCTATCTCACAAAAATACGTGAATATAGATCAAAACCCTAATTCAAAAACCTAATGAAAACCCTAAGTTTTGAAAAAAAAGGTTATAAAAGGAACACTATGGTAAAAAATCGATTTACATGTGTTTTTACTATGGTAAAAAAAACTTCTACCATTGCATACCTTGTGAAATTTGGCAACCGATTCCAGGAGGCTCAGGGATCCATTACTCTTCACGCTACTTCCAGGTAAATGCCATAGCCTTACGTATGTTTTTATGCCAAAATAAGATTCAATTCCATGTTTTGAACCGTAGTTTAGAGGGATTTTTCGGATTAAAAATCTGCCTTGATCGTCACAAGTTTCCCTCTCATGATTGCAGCGATCGAGAAATTTACACTGTGCAAAAACAGGATCGTCGCAAGAGATTGATGTACACCTGTGACGAACCAAAAGTTTTTACTCCATGAAAATCGGCTCGTTCCTGCTATTTTAAGAACAACTGCGACGAGCGCCGGAACCAGAATATTTTCATTTATAATCAGTTTCAAAGGATGAAAATGGATGGATGGCATTTGACAAAGGTATGCTTGTGCATGGAGGGACAAGAAATGGCTTTTGCATGGCAAGAACATACTCATGACAATGATGATGTGATGGGAGCGACAGACCCTCATTGTCTGAACATCTTGCGAAACTGTGGGTTATTAAAATTCTTCCTAACACCACTTCTAAGAGTATAATTGGATCTCTTAGAGTACTTGATCCGAGCATGGAATCCGATAGAAGGCAAATTCATAGTCCACGGGCAAGAAATTGAGTTCGACGCCACGTATATCTACTTTTTGACTGGGTTGTCATGAAGAGGGGAAATACCTCGCGTGGTGGGAACTCAGATTACTGGAGACTCTTTGGACACACTTATTGCAAGAGTGTGCCCCCCAGGAGCAAGAAAATCACCAACAAGTAGAAAGCTACAGATTGCCACTGTTAGTGATTTGTCACTACGGATATTGTTGTTCACCATTACCAAAGAAACTAGCTCCCATGGCCAGCATGAGGCGACCAAGACTCAACTACGGTTAGCCCAAGACTGTTTGAATCCTACCATGTTTAACTGGGCGGAGCTCATGTCTCTCAATATGAAGAGACAACTGACCAAGTGCCAACGGGGCGAGATGAAGCAGTTTGGCTACGGTTCAATCTTAATACCACTCATGCTGGAATGAGTACCAATCCTCCAGAGATAGGACGTAACGGTGGGATGGCCAGGACCACGATAGACACGGATTACTCGTTGGGCTCTCGTGATGCTACGAGGAGGCGGTGGCCAGCCTGTATCATGGGGTCCAGAATTTGTTGAGTGGATGAATTGTCAACAAGTTATAGTTGAGGATTGGCCGTATGCTGGGATGGACTTTAGGGGCGATCCGAACATGTTGCTTCCTCCTGGCGAATAGTGGGACGAGAGAGGTAAGATACTCAGTTTGACCGACAAAGCTTTTGTAATTTTTTGGGTTTTCAAATATATATGTCCTAATTATTATGTTCAATCTTTGCATATGTTGGACCTGAGAGACTCGTAGATCTATCTCCTATCGCCCAGAGGGTTGACAGGGAGATTGACGTATTGCCTCTGGGTGGAGAGGCCGAGGACGAGATAGCCCGTAACCTAGAGGGTTTAACTGAGGGAATCCTAGACTATGCAGGGTTCGAGGAGATTCTCAGGTAGTACCAACGACATAGCGTGGGGGTGTCGAATAGGATGCACCGGCTACTTAGACGTGTGGTCCAGGCAGTAGTCTGCTACAGAGAGCATAATGCATAGTAGACTTCTAGGTTTCTTTTTCTGCAGATTTTGAGAGACATGTGCCTCGCGATGTAACTGAACACACATATATTATATATATATAACACACACACACACACACACACACACACACACACACATATATATATTTGTTGGGCGCCACAGTGCGCAACACATGAGATATACCTATCTATGTTTTACTGTATCTACTTATTGTGTCTGAATGCTTGCCTATGATTTCTATAAATTGCGCAAATGTCTATCTAATACATGGTTTCTGATGCATCAGTTAATGTATTAAATCTTCTAGGAATGTGTTTATACGTGATGAAATCAAAATTACTTTTAAATCAACAAACGCGTAAATAATCAACACTACTAAAAAATAATCAACACTGCTAAAAAAAAATTGATCACTTGAAACTAAGATTAATTTTAAACTTGTCTCTAACCTACCAATATAATTTTAATTTTATTAAAAAAATAAAATTATAAATCTTTAAATATTAAATAAATTAATTTTAATATTATATTTATTCAATAGTAAGACAAGTAATAACTAATAATCTTTTTTCAAATTTAATTTATATGGATTAATTTTCTATATAATAATTATAAAACGTGATAAATTAAATTAAATATTATCAATTTTATAAATATTTACACATTATTATTATTTTAATAAAATCATTATTAAAATTTTCTTTAACATTGTTTTCTCTTTTCTCCCCTTCTTTGTAATTGCACTTATTTTATTCTATTCTATTCTATTCATTACTTTTCATTCAAAAATACAATTTACCCAATTTCACTTCAGCATTCCCGTTTCCTTTTCCCACCCACTTGGAAGTTGCACATATTTTTCCCTCACTCTGTCGTGTCGTGTCGTGTCCCAACTTTGATGCGGGAACCTTATCTTTTTATTTTGTTTTTCTGACTTAACTTATCTCATCATTTTCCTTGGGCGGTTGTGAAAGAACTTGACTCTGTTTAATTTACGCAAAGTGGAAGACTTTGACTTCATTTATTTATATCCGAAGTTACAAGGAAGACGAGACATAGTACATCATTCACATGACATTTATTAATGTTGGGACCGTACCGCATGGTCAATCATACATAAACAAATATTGTTTTTAACTCTCTTTTTCATAACCATCCTCGAAATTTTAAAAATATTTGTTTGCCCAATGTTACATATATGTTTGCTTCAGTGATGGTGGTGAGTTTTTTTTGGAATTTTGGAGGCATTGTAAATTTTTTATTTTTCAATTTAGAATGTTAAACTAATAGAAACACTTTTGCTCTTTTGCATTGATTTTAGAATTGGCTCTCACAAACCCTCACGCTTAATAACTCTCCAAACTTAACTCACTAGTAATGAGATCACGTTTATTTTAACTAATGACTATTCCTACTACTACTTAAATTATAAGTTATTATAAATATTAACTAAAAACATTGTCCTTGGTTTGAAGCAAGTTATAGGGTTAATAATGATGAGAAATGTGTAGGAGAGGCTTCTTGAGAACAATAAAGAAATTTTGTTTTTTAAAAAATAAGTTGCATCTATTTAGAGGTAGGAGGTTTCTAGAGCCTGCAACTTAAAAGGAGGTTCGTGCAATACTAAATTACAACAAACATATTTTCATAGTAATAAACATATTATTAATGGTAAGAGACTTAAATATATTTAAAACTCATATGGATTAACTTGCGTAGTAAGAGTTCCACTCCTGACGAAGTCACAAGTTTTAGGAAGCATCTCATTCTTAATGTAATAGTTGTTGAAGGCATAGGAAGCATGGGCTTGGACATTATCTTGGTCAAAGCACACTTCAACTTGTTGTATTGAAGTGCAATTTGTGCTAAAATTGTGCTACCATCTTCCTCAACCCAGTCATCAGTGCCTTTGAGAGGTTATTTTTCATGGCATTCCAAAGCTTCTCAATGCTTCCAGAGTCTTATATGAGTTTTTAAATTTAAAGAATTCAAAATCTTGCAAGACATTTCAAAGGAAAAATGATCCTCGTGCTCTTGGTAGTTTCCATGTGACCATCCTATCAAGGATGAAACTTGAACTACTAAAGCAAAGTAGGGAGATCTTGGAAGTTTGACTTAAAAGCAGAATTTGATAGCTTAGTGATTGTTGAAGCATGGTAATAGTATAATAGTTTTTGAATGTGTGTTGCATCCATAATGTAAAATTCCTAAAATTGCATGATCCCTTCTTTCTCTAATAGCTCCCTAGTCTCAATTTTCTCATGAACTTCCACTACATGTATATTGGCTTCTATGTGTTCTTTCAACATAATTTGGGCATGTGGTTTGGATGAAGATACTATGCTCTCGATATGCTTAGATCTATCAATAAATTACATTTGATTCTATCTCAAAATTCTAATGCATTTTTCCTACAACTCTTTTTTTATAGCAATTTCATTCAATGGTCCATTCATTTACTCTACCAACTACCCACATGTATGTCACTCGCTCAATATCTTCTAGTCACCTCACATTTTCAATTCCAGTTTCAATCTTTTATTTTGGTCGATTTAGTTTTATGGATATCTATAATAATATTAAAGTTATATTCATCCAATAGCCTACAAATTTTGTATTGGTAAGGTACACACTAGTTAATTTTGCGTTGGAGTAAAAAAAAACAATACCACATGGATATCTACAATAATATTAAAGTTATATTCATCCAATAGCCTTTAAATTTCGTATTGGTAAGGTACACACTGGTTAGTTTTGCATTGGAGTAAAAAAAACAATGTCACATGGATATCTACAATAAAATTAAAGTTATATTCATCCAATAATCTACAAATCTCATATTGGTAAGGTACACACTGGTTAGTTTTGTGTTGGAGTAAAAAAGACATTACCACCTAATAGACACAACATCAAAATTTGATTTGTTTCATTCTATTTTAGAAGAGAATTAAAACAACTTTGAGTTTGTTCTAAAACCTTTGTATACTATACTCATGTTTTCCTATAGTTTATTAATATGTGGGTGAAAGAAAGAGGTAAACAACTTCAAAAAAACATAACCATGCGATAAACCACGCTAGAATGAAAGTTTTATAAAAATGTAAAATATAATTTTTCCAATAAAATAATATACATATATTTACGTAACATGAACGCAAATATTATGGCATGAATTCGAAATAATAGCACTTAATTATTGACATGTCAATATGATATTTCACAAGTAAATGCATGCCATCAAATTCTAGGCCTATTGCCCAAGTGCATGCGCCTTTTAGTTGTTTGACATATAGTAATGACAGTCCTATTGCCCAAGTGCATGCGCCTTTTAGTTGTTTGACATATAGTAATGACAGGCCTATTGCCCAGTTGTTTGATACAAGTTATGAATTTCATTGCAAGGTCTTCAACTCAATTGTTAGTTATAAAATACCAATTCTGACAATAGATTGCTTTTCAATTTTTGTTGAACAAATCTGCAGGAATATTTAGCTAATTTTTTGTTGTTTGTTGGATTGTGTGTCAGATTATGGGTGGCTGTAATGACCCGGATAAATTATAAATGACTTTTATGTTGTTACCAACTTGGGTAAAACATTGAACAAGAATTATTTTTACTTTCAAAATTACGTCATTATAAATGTTGTTAATTTATAATTGGAAATGAATGAGAAAATGAAAGTTAATAATTATTCTTTGGGGAATTGTTTTCTTTGCTGGTATGTAAAGGAAACGGTTGCCAAGGAACAAACCCTAACTGCTTTCCTTCCTTCCTTAGTGAAAAGGAAAGGAAAAAGGAAAGACCGGGCTGTTAGAGGAACAGACGGTGAGAAAGGAAGGGGAATGATTAAAAATAAAGAAAACATGCTAAGTCTGGTAAGGACCAAGTAGCATAGGCACAGAGGTGCATTTTAACTTTTGCTGAAGGTAGTTGCCTGACAAAGAAGCTTGGGGGGAGACTCGAAGTTCGGACGGTCTTATGGTCGGGAGGAAGACAAGCTGAAACTAGTTGGCCGCATAAGAGGAAAATTGTGCAATAATATTACAGGTAAGTATGCTGTCCTGTTATTAAATACAGTGTAGAGTATCTCAGTAAAGGGATTTAACTAATGGTAGGCCTGTGTTTTTCTTAAAGGATAGAGAAAATAAATTACCCCTGGTCTGCAAAATTAATACAGAGGGGTTACCAGTAACTTGGTAAAGAATAGATGCCTTTTTAATAATCAAAGGGTTTGTATGGGAAAGAATACGAAAACGAGAATTACCCTTTGTCTGTATAAATATTACAGAAGAAATATCAACAAAATAATATAGGGTAGGTGCCCTTTAATCATATAGGAAACCGGATATTAAATTGCACATAAATACAGTAAACCCTGTTGGTAAAAACAACAGTAAGGGAATCCACTGAATATGATTCACATCCATGTTGATAGTTCGAATCAAACAAATAACAAGGAAATTGCCGCACAGTACTTATATCATTATTGAATCAAATAAGAACCGTTGAATAATTGCTACGGCCATATGATTATAGAACTAATATCAAACACCCTCGGTATAATAACCAATAATAAGAGCTTTATTAAACAATCACATGCATAAACTCTAGGCTACACAAGATAAATCAACATAAAAGAATAGTAACTGTCACTCTGCGGTTAAGTTCACGGCATATGGTTCATGCCATCCGAACGAGCGTAGCAGAGTAATAAAGAGCAAGGGTATTAACCGTTCAACAAAATAAACCAACATATAAACATAACACTATTAAATGGATATGCACGCAAATGTGGACACAATCCGTCTGCATGCATATCATAACATTGGCGGAAAGCAAATAAAATTACCCTTGAACAAGTATTGACTTGGTTCCAAGTGAAACAGAGGAAAACACTATACCCATTAATTATATTGTGCTCAGTGTATGAGATACATCCTTAAAAAAAAAATATAAGTTCAAATAATACTGTAACAAAATGTCGTGAAGTAACAGAGACCAGACAATCACTGTGTCACTGCTTCTATTAAACAAAAGAAAACTCTTATGGAATGGGGTTCGCGACCCAACCAGTACAGTATACATTTAACCACCCGGAGCTAAACAGTTCATCCAAAAAAACAAAATGATGGTAAGACCCAAAGGGCCATGGAATTCGATGCCTTATGAAATGGCATTCGGCAAGCTCCCGAAAGAGTATGGCCGGGAAAACAACTCCTCGCCAGAAAGCTCAAAGGAGCGACCTGGCATAAGAAAGAGAATCGTAACCACGGAATCCGACACCAATCTCTGGTATATACCATTAAACTGGAATGTAAAAACCATACCCGGAATGTGGAATGAGCACCGGTAGGAAGGTTGGCCATTCCTTTCTCCGCGGCATGGGCACGCCAACACTGCCATACACATACAAAGCAATCATGAGTAAATAACTTAAGTGGTTATACAATCCAACAAGAAGTAGAGGTACAGGGGACGAATATAATAACAAAGTTTCAATGAGGCCCATACCCGGGACGGGGTTTAAAACTGGCAAACTGCTGGTAAGTCCTTCCTCCACGATAGGGATCTCCGAGCCTGTAAAACATACTATCATAGCAACTTGTGAATAATATAACCCCGTTACGCTGATTCCAGAAAAGAACTTAAGGTGGTAATACTAAACAAGTAAACGCATATTGTACTTGTTCTTTCGCTATCGGAATGAACGCGCAGGTGGATACTTCATTCTTCTTAGTGACGGCGTCGGCCTCACTTCCAATTACAGAGAAACAAAAGCTCAGGCGTAACAATGGCAGACTTGTGAGCCGAGAAAACCCTCTCATTAAACTAACCACGCACAAATGAAAGGCAGAAGCCCTAGAAAGGTCCAAATGAAGACCTTGCCCTCGCTCCTGGTCGTTCGATGGAGGGAGGGCCGATCATCACCATTCATTAAGTCTGGAATCCCGAGAAATCCACACGGTGCCAGAGATATTAATGTCAACAGCTACTCGCCATACGAAAGGCAGGTCGGTGAAGGGAAACATTCTTCAAGGAGATCCAGATGTCTGCCGTCGGCAAATCAACCATAAATGGGACCAGAGTTGGAAACCCTGTCGCACTGCCAATGCAACCATGCGTACACGGGAAATTCATTCAGTAGCAAATATCGAAAATTGTAATGGGTGAGTCCACGTGCCAACACAGTTGGGAGGTTGGCGGATAATGTCTCATTAAAGTCTATAAGAACTATGAGATGTAACCCTTCGATCATGGTGATATGATATATATATAAATATATTGCGTAAACCTTAAAACATGGTAACATTGCCTATGTGGTTACGCATGTAACCACCGAATATGTGTTATGACGTATATGGTTAGGCAGACAATACAATTTTTTTTTTTACATGGTTAATCTATGGTAAATACTAAATGAGGTTCATGGCATGTGCTATCAGAGCCCAGTTACAAAACTGAGGCCTCTGGGCAAATAGAGATGCCATCTATAATAATGTTACTTGTATAAATACTGATTAGTATACTAATAATCCTCTTGTTTTTTCATTAAATTTTATGAACTAGTACAGGTTCAGGAATTCAAAGAATTTCAACATGAGGAGAGAAGATAGTACATCTCGCAGATACGCAATGGGACAAGGGACACATGGATCGGAAAGTAACCCTAAGTTATGGGTACAGCTCGGAGAAGAAGCCAGAAATACAAACCAAGCTATTCTAGAAACACTACAGGAGCTAAAGAATGAGATGGCTCAGTTGCGAGAGGACAACGCACGATTAAAAATGGAACAAAAAAGAATTTTAAAGAGTTTGTCTGACAGAAAAAACCAACCACCAGTTAACCCTAGCACGGAACAACAGAGAATATCGAAAGAGCAGAACCATCATATGCCCCTAGAGCGATCAGAGGAACAGGAGGAACGTTCAGATAATGCGTATGAACAACAAACCTCAAAGAGACAAAGGGTGGAATTACAAGGGGAATTCCATAAGATAAAACCACCACACTTTGATGGGGAGCAAGAAGAAGCAGCGGAAGCATGGTTGATCAACATGAATAATTATTTTCAGTTGTATGAATATGACCATAACCTTAAGGCACGATTGGCTATTTTCCAACTGCAGGGAAAGGCTACCTTATGGTGGGAGGAAGTCAAAATTGTAAAGGGAGTGACTGAGCAGACTATTACTTGGGAAAAATTCCTAAGGTATTTTAAGGAGAGGTATTTAACTGAACATTTTTATGATGAAAAAGCAAAGGAATTTCATGATTTACGGTTGGGGCAGCAGACCATGGATGAATTCATCACCCAGTTTACCTCCTTACTCCGCTACATACCATATATAAGGGAGGAAAAGGCGAAAGTACAACGATTTGTCAGCAACTTGCCACCTTATATGCGAGAGAGGATTGAGTTCGACAATCCAAAGTCTATGGATGAGGCGATTCGTAAAGCCAGAATTTGCTATCAACAAAGTAAGCAAAAAGGGGAAGCTGCTGGTAGGAAATGGAATGAGAAAAAGAATTTCAAGTCAATTGGAAGCAATAGAGGAAACCATAGTGGCGGAAGCAAGGGGAATGGCAAAGGATTGAATAGTAGAATTCCATTAAAATCTACATCTAAACTCAACATAGTAAATGAATCCCGGGGTGGTGAACAGCATGCTAGATTGGACAGCGAAGGGACAGCAAGGCCCCCGGTTCAGTGCTGGGGCTGTGGAGGGCTGCACTATGTGAAAAACTGCCCACAACGTAAGGGAATAGAACAATTGTCTCAAATTCATGAAGCTTCAATGGTTGGCGAGGTTGGACGTAGTGTGCCCAGAATTAATGCAGCACTGGAGGATCGGCAAGCAGAATATCAACCAACAATGGTCGAATTTGAAGGTAAAATCTCAGACTTACCCATAGCTGTTTTAATTGATCCAGGGGCTACACTAAGCTATATAAGTCCAAAATTAATAGAACGATGTAAATTACAGCCTGTTAAATTTAAAACTCCTTGGCTGGTACAATTGGCTACTGGAGCCAAAAGACGGGTAATGGCAAAAATCGATAATTGTTCCTTTACTATAGCAGAACAACCGATAATGGCTGATTTAAATATACTCCCTCTTGGTTCATATGACGTTTTAATTGGAATGGACTGGTTGGAAAAACACTGGTCTTTAGTAGACTGCAAAACCAAGGTTATATACTACAGAGATCAGCATGGAAATAGGAAGGAATTGTAGGGAATTAAACGACCTATGCAGATCCACCCAATAACTGCAACCCAACTGGCAAAGTGCATCCGGAAACGATGCCAGATTTATGCTATTCAGGTAGGATATGCTGATGCTAAGGATAAATCAGCAACATTGAATGACATCCCTGTAATACAAGAATTTACAGATGTATTTCCAGAAGAAATTCCTGGGTTACCACCGAAAAGAAATATAGACTTTATTATAGAATTGGTACCAGGCACAACCCCGGTATCGCGGGCACCTTACAGAATGAGTGTGCCTGAGTTAACAGAATTAAAAATGCAGTTGCAAGAATTACTGGATAAAAACTACATTCGGCCCAGCGTGTCACCATGGGGAGCCCCGGTATTATTTGTTAAGAAGAAAGATGGAACTTTACGGATGTGTATTGACTATCGCCAACTGAATAAGCTGACCATCAAAAACAAATATCCATTACCTCGGATCGACGAATTGTTTGATCAAGTAAAAGGCGCGACGGTGTTTTCTAAGATTGATCTGCGATCCAGCTACCATCGGATCCAAATTAAGGAGGAGGACATTGCTAAAACTACTTTTAGAACAAGGTATGGACACTATGAATTTGTAGTATTACCTTTTGGGCTAACAAACGCTCCTGCAACCTTTATGTGTTTGATGAATAGTATATTTCATCAATATCTAGATCGATTCGTGCCGATATTCATTGATGATATACTGATATATTCTCGCACCAAGGAGGAACACCAGGATCATCTCAGAATGGTACTACAGACCCTTCAAGAACATCAGTTATACACAAAGTTTAGTAAATGTGATTTCTTCAAGGAAGAAATCATATACTTGGGTCATGTGATTACAAAGAACGGAATTGCAGTGGACCCGAAGAAAATAAAAGCTATAATGGAATGGCCCATACCCAAAGATGTGACAGACATTCGGTCCTTTATAGGATTAGCCGGATATTACAGGCGATTCGTGGCAAGCTTCTCCAAAGTGGCCTACCCCATCACCTCATTGCAAAAAAAAGGAAAAGCATTCCAATGGACCACAAATTGCCAGAAACGTTTTGAGCAGTTGAAACACCTGCTCACTATAGCACCTGTTTTGAGTATCGTTGATCCCAATAAAGATTATGTGGTATGCACGGATGCAAGCAAAGAAGGCTTGGGAGGAGTATTAATGCAAGAGGAAAAGTGATTGCATACGAGTCTCGAAAGTTGAAAGAGCATGAGCAGAAATACTCCACTTATGATTTAGAATTGGCTGTCGTCATACATGCCTTGAAAATGTGGCGGCATTATCTTATGGGCAGAAAATTTTTGTTGCTAACCGACCATCACAGCCTAACAAATTATTTTAGTCAGCCCACTTTGAATGCCAGACAAGCAAGATGGGTATACTTCTTAAGCGGTTTTGATTTTGACATTAAACACTTACAGGGAAAGGAGAATAGAGTGGCAGATGCCTTAAGTCGAAAGGTACAAAATCTGTACAAAATTTCCATTAGTGAATGGAAAAGTCCTTTCGGTGAAATGATAAAGGAAGTCGCAGAACAAGATGCTGAGTATCAGCAAATAAAACATCAATTACAGCAATCTTCCAACGAGAAGAATCTGCAAGGATATGATTTGGATGATACAGGAATGTTGTATTACCAGAAAAGATTATTTGTACCAAACCAAAACAATATTAAGAATCTGATACTGGATGAATTCCACATTAGCCATTACGCAGGTCATCCTGGATATCAAAAAATGATTACAGCAATCAGAAAAGATTACTTCTGGCCAGGGATGAAGAAGAACGTGGCTGAATACTTGGCACGTTGTTTGGAGTGCCAACAAATTAAAGCAAAACATCAACATCCGACGAGACTGCTACAACCACTACCCATTCCAGAATGGAAATGGGAAACCATTTCCATGGATTTCATCACTGGATTACCTAAGACAAAGTAAAACAATGACTCCATTATGGTAGTTGTAGATAAGTTGAGCAAAGCTGCCCATTTCATACCTGTACAATCCACTTATAGAGCCGCACAAATTGCTCACATTTTTATGCAGAACGTGTTCAGATTACATGGACTCCCAAAAACAATAATTTCAGATCGAGATGTAAAATTTACATCTGCCTTTTGGAGGACGTTATTCGCTGAACTGGGAACTCAGTTGAACTTTAGCACGACATATCATCCTCAAACCGACGGGCAGACAGAACGAGTAAACCAAGTGGTAGAATATATGCTAAGGGCTTATGTGATGCAACAACCTATGCTATGGGAAGAGTACTTACACTTGGTAGAGTTTGCGTATAATAATGGATATCATACCTCAACGCAAATGAGCCCTTTCGAAGTTTTGTACGGTCGAAAATGCCGCACACCTTCGAATTGGGGCGGACCCGAAGATAGACCGAGTTTGGGGCCGGACATGCACACAGAAATGGAAGATATGGTAAAAAAGGTACGCGCCAACTTGAAAGCTGCTCAAGACAGACAGAAAAATTTTGCTGATTGCAAAAGAAGATTCAAGGAATACCTGGTTGGAGACCATGTATTTATTAAGATTCAAGCCAAAAAGAGTACCTTGCAGTGGAGCGGGTGTGCCAAGCTAGCACCCCGATATTGTGGACCATTCCAAGTCCTGGCAAGAATTGGACCAGTAGCGTACCAACTCGCCTTGCCTAGCCACATTCGGGTTCGTAATGTTTTTCATTATTCCGTGTTAAAGAAATATGTCTATGATCCTAGACATGTGATCAAATGGCAGGATATTCAGGTGGGAATTGTTGCTTACAATGAGCCTGGCAAAAGGATTTATTTTAAATAAAACTAACTTAAACATTGTATGTGGCAGGTTGAACCGGAAGGAGATGTGCTAGTCGAACCGTTGAGCATCCTCGACTGGAGAGAAGTGCAGCTGCGGAAACGAGTTATTACCCAAGTTAAGGTACAATGGCGGCATTATGGTCCTGAAGAGGCCACTTGGGAAGATGAAATATTAATGAAAAGAACCTATCCAGAGCTATTTATGACTGAGAGACATCGGGACGATGTCCAATCTCAGGGGGAGGAGATGTAATGACCCGGAAAATTATAAATGACTTTTATGTTGTTACCAGCTTGGGTAAAACATTGAACAAGAATTATTTTTACTTTCAAAATTACGTCATTATAAACGTTGTTAATTTATAATTGGAAATGAATGAGAAAATGAAAGTTAATAACTATTCTTTGGAGAATTGTTTTCTTTGCTGGTAATGTAAAGGAAAACGGTTGCCAAGGAACAAACCCTAACTACTTTCCTTCCTTCCTTAGTGAAAAGGAAAGACCGGGCTGTTAGAGGAATAGACGGTGAGAAAGGAAGGGGAATGATTAAAAAAAGAAAACATGCTAAGTCTGGTATGGACCAGATAGCATGGGCACAAAGGTGCATTTTAAATTTTGCTGAAGGTAGTTGCCTGGCAAAGAAGCTTGGGGGGAGACTCGAAGTATAGACGGTCTCATGGTCGGGAGGTAGACAAGCTGAAACTAGTTGGCCGCATAAGAGGAAAATTGTGCAATAATATTACAGGTAAGTATGCTGTCCTGTCATTGAATATAGTGTAGAGTATCTCAGTAAAGGGATTTAACTAATGGTAGCCTGTGTTTTTCTTAAAGAATATAGAAAAGAAATTACCCTGGTCTGCAAAATTAATACAGAGGGGTTACCAGTAATTTGGTAAAGAGTAGATGTCTTTTTAATAATCAAAGGGTTTGTATGGGAAAGAATACGCAAACGAGAATTATCCTTTGTCTATATAAATATTACAGAAGAAGTATTAACAAATTAATATAGGGTAGGTGCCCTTTAATCATATAGGAAACCGGATATTAAATTGCACAAAAATATAGTAAAACCCTGTTGGTAAAAACAACAGTAAGAGAATCCTGGATATGATTCACAACCGTGTTGATAGTTCGAATCAAACACATAACAAGGAAAATTGCCGCACAATACTTATATCATTATTGAATCAAATAAGAACCATTGAATAATTGCTACGGCCATATGATTACAGAACTAATATCAACACCCTCGGTATAGTAACCATTAATAAGAGCTTTATTAAACAATCGCATGCATAAACTCTAGGCTACATAAGAGAAATCAATATAAAAGAATAGTAACTGTCACTCTGCGGTTAAGTTCGTGGCATATGGTTCACGCCAACCGAACAAGCATAGCAGAGTAATAAAAAGTAAGGGTATAACTGTTCAAACAGAATAAGCCAACATATAAACATAATACCATTAAATGGATATGCGCGCAAATGTGGAAACAACCCGTCTACATGCATATCAAACATTGGCGGAAAGCAAATAAAACTACCTTGAATAAGTATTGACTTGGTTCCAAGCAAAACAGAGGAAACACTATATCCATTTCAGCGTATGAGATACATCTTTAAAGCAAAATATAAATTCAAATAATACTGGAACATAGTGTCGCAGAGTAACAGAGACCAGACAATCACTGCGTCACTGCTACTATTAAACAAAAGAAAACTCTTATGAAATGGGGTTCGCGACCCAACCAGTACAGTATACATTTAACCATCCAGAGCTAAACAGTTCCACCAAAAAAAACAAAATGACAGTAAGACCCAAAGGGCCATGGAATTCGATGCCTTATGAAATGGCATTCGGCAAGCTCCCGAAAGAGTATGGCCGGGAAATCAACTCCTCACCAGAAAGCTCAAAGGAGCGACCTGGCATAAGAAAGAGAATCGTAGCCACGGAATCCGATGCCAATCTCTGGTATATACCAATAAACTGGAATGTAAAAACCATACCCGGAATGTGGAATGAGCACTGGTAGGAAGGTTGGCCATTCCTTTCTCCGCGGCATGGGCACGCCAACACTGCCATACACATACAGAGTAATCATGAGTAAACAACTTAGGTGGTTATACATTCCAATAAGAAGTAGAGGTACAGGGAATGAATATAATAACAAGGATTAAATGAAGCCCATACCCGGGTCAGGGTTTAAAACTGGCAAACTGCTGGTAAGACCTTCCTCCGCGATAGGGATCTCCAAGCCTGTAAAACATACTATCATAGCAACTTGTGTATAATATAACTCCGTTACACTGATTCCAGAGAAGAACTTAAGGTGGTAAAACTATACAAGTAAACGCATATTGTACCTGTTCTTCCGCTATCAGAATGAACGCGCAGGTGAATACTTCATCCTTCTCCGTGACGGCGTTGGGCTCACTTCCGATT
>APFE031295809.1:0-12565 GCA_000404065.3 Pinus taeda
CCAATGTTATATTTCTCGGAAAGATATTTCTAACGAGCTATTGTATGTGTCAAACGGATATTGGGTGCCAAAGTTATGACCCTGGGAAGTTGATGTACCAATTTACCCAAAATGGGGCCATAGTTTGGCGTTTCATCTTCTAGGGTTAGGTTTTTGGATGTTTAGGGTTTTCCATTGTTTCCCAACAATAAATAAGCCTTAAAGCCTCATTGTAACAGAGTTAAGAGGCATGTCGCCACCACATCTCTTCTCATAGATAAACTACCATAACCCTAGCTAGATTATTTCCATTTCTATTCGTAAGCATATTTCAGTACTTTACATTAATGAAATGAGGTATTAATTCTGCTACATCTTTGTGCATATGGTTATTTATGTAATTTGTTCTGTTTCTGTTTAAATCTGGATCACCTGCCCTTCTGCAAATTTCTCTTATTGAAGCTTCAATTGACAAATGCCAAACCCTGGACCCTTGACAAGTAGATCCTCCAACCACAAGACACCGTCTCTATTTATTTTTCCTTCAATTGATGCCTTCTTCTGGGTTGCACCCTGATCTCTTCCTCCGCACTTCTTTCAACAACAGGTAACTCTTTTTCCGATAACTGCAGAAACCCTAGGTCTCCTTAGAGACCTCTTCTTTCATTTCCTTCTTTCATTCTCTACCTCTCTTGGAAATTTTCCTTCTCCTTGATACTTACGCTAGAGAATGAGGCATTTCTTGAGGTATTTCCTTGAAGTTATAGGTTGATCCTCTTAACCCTTACTGCTACTCTAATGTCTTTGTATGTGTGGCTGATGTAGGGCCTGAAATAAACCCTTTCAATTGATCCTTTCCTTCACTAGGTGTGTGACCTCCTTTGCTTGAGATGGAGGTCTATTTGGAGCCTATTTTCCACCAAATCAAAAATTCTAGTAAATTGTAATTCCTGAGTTGTTGCAATAGCAAAATTTCCTCTCTTACCTTCACATGTGTGACATAAAAGGGCCCTAAAATAGTCCCAAAAAATCGGATTTGTTTCTTCTCTTTTTCGCTGCCCTAGAAGAACTTCAACGCTCGTTTTCGTACCTATTTTCATCCTCTCTTCTTTGTTGATTTCATAGATGAGTAGTGATCCTTTTGTGTGGTTGAATTGCCCTATATATAGGAATTTTTCCCTCCTTTTAGGCCGACTTAATCAACTAGTGAGGCCGATTTGTCATTCGTGCGTGAAAATTCATTTCTTGAGCTAACTTGAAGAGGAGACTTGTATTTTCTTTGGAGGATCTTCTTTGACATATTTATTTGACTCTAATACATAGATTTATATAGTTTAACATGCCTACATGGGTCTTCAACAATTACATTGAATCTTTGACTTTCCTAGAAGCACTTAAACATGTGATCAAGGACTAGTCATGATATAATAATGATGATTTTTCTTTTACAAGTACAAAGTTCAAAATTACATTATGAAGACTGAGCCTAGCTACCCTTTCTTCAACAACCAAGACATTATTTTCCTATTGTTGATTTAGCTTTTCTTGTGGCAGACCAATGTTTAAGGAAGAATTCCACTTGCAGTAACAAGCTACTTTATAGCCAATAGAAAATACCTACCAATATGGAGGATATTGTATCAAAATCACAATACGACTCAAGAAAAATCCAATGCATGCATGTTCAGACAAGAAATTATAGAAATAGTGGAGGGATTGTACCTTTCTATCACGAGAAAAGTCTCTAGTTGATGTAGCCAACTTGAAGGAGATCATTTAGATATCTTTTCTCATGTCCCTATTCCTGAATAAATGCATGCAACAACAAATCGCCATAGCTTCATACAATACAAAAACTATTCTCACATACATATATAAACATACCCATAATTAACATGCAAATACAAATGAGGAACACAAGAAAATGGGGAAACGATACTAAGATTTTATTATACCAATAAAAAGTGTATATACATGTGCACACTCATGATCCTTACCTGAATTCCTCTCCTCACAAATACTCTTTATCTACTAGACTTCTAATTCTAGCTTATTGCAAAAGAGAACTATGGGTAGACACTATGACCACGCTTTGGCACATGTTTATTCTTTTCCTACTTTTGTGAACTATGGAGTGCATTGAGTGAGGTAGAGAGAGATACCATAGACAAAAGACTTGTAGAGGTTGAAAAATCATAATCAAATACGTACAAATTAAATCGCTAAGGTAATAATACTACAAGCTCATGTCATCAAGGGCTAGTCATGATACAATATAGACATCTATCACAATAGCTGTTAGTAGGGATGGACATTGATGTAAGTGTTCCCAATGATTACCCTCAAAGTACATATTATAGTATATAATACAACTTGGGGTATACACTAGTCATGAGAGAGATAACACCATGCCCTAAGTTCTTTAAGTCATCTTGATCGTACAACTCTACTAGATGTGAATGAATGAGATGATGTCAAGCATGCAGGGAGACCATATGATTACCAGGATTTGAGGTATCTCATTAACATATGTGAGGGAGACCACCAACAATAAAAATATTTCCCAAGGTACCTAGCACAATATATAGAGGGTGAATGAATTTGTTGATGTTGAGGACTCTACGTAATTGGTCAACATGGACCAATGAGGAAAACCCACTATCAACCATGAGGAAATGTAGCATTGAGAAATAAAAGCTCCAAGGTGGTAAATTGTTTCTAAATTTACATCCTAGGTAAGATGTTGAGATTTATGGGAAGATATCCATCGAAGGAGGTCCTTGATTTATCGCCCATAATTTGACATAAAATTGACACAAATATAAGGTATCTAATAATAACAGCTAAAGAAATAATACACAATTGACATAGGGATGGACAACAAAAATGTTATAATGATACGTATTGATAGCCGACTCCTGCTGAGAATTCCCTTAAACATATAACGACATGAAATAGATGTGAACTTGGCAACATAAATTGAAGAATACCAAATAGAGATAGTGGCGACATAGAAGGCATCCTGAAATCCAATATACTGGAAGGATAACCAATTGGGTGAGATAATGAATCAATAACAGAGTGACTCGAATCATGCTAATGATGTGTCTCTAAATCCCGACAAAGACCAACTATAAGATTATGGCTCAAACAAGTTCCATGTTCAAGGGTGACATACAACTACCATGATACAATAAAAAACAAAGAATGTTTTCCACCCTTCCTTCTTTATATAGTGGATCCCCTTCATAGTTTAACTAGCATGTAAAAGAAGGAAAGTGAGCTCAATAGGTTTATTTTAATTTAGTTTTAACAATATTGAAAATGAGATAAAATAATACTCAGAACAGTTCCTTTTTTCGTAGGCTTTACAGTGAGGCTGAAAAAAGAGAAAAAATGTACACTCGTGTGCTTCTCATGTTTTAGTGAGATCAATACTGGAAAAGAGATTTCTCATTAGATTTCATCTTGAATAATGAGTGGGAAAGAAATTGGCATTTTCAGGTAGGCTTAACGATTGTGAAAAGATAGTAAAAGAAGCTCGATATTTTCATATTTTAACATGCATGAAAAGAAGACGAAGAGGAAGCATGTTCCATAGAAAGGAGTGGTATAATGGTGTACATCTTGTTTTGAGGCTAACTGAACTAACCTAAGCAAAGAAAGAGGTAGTGGAAAATTTCCCAACAACAGAAATCCACTGATAGCAACAGTCTCTCTGAAAGGCTAAAATGGGTTGCAAGATGGGTGCAAGTCTGATACAAATGTAAGAGTTCAAGCATGGTTGCAAGATTGGAAAGTAGGATGAATGCAAGCATTGTTGTGAAAACATATAGGAAGATATTGAAGACCATTAGCATAGGTGACCAAAAAGTAATGAGGAAAAGAGTGGGGACCCCCTATAGGGTGATAATGGCTAGTAATAAAAGAAAAAGAGAGGTATGAGGCTCAATTTCGAGGTAATGGTGGGTATTAAATATGATCCCTAAAAATATGATAAAAACAACATGGGTACAAAAATGGTAATTGGGTATTATTCTAATGTGTCTATAAAGGGGTAGGTTCTATCGCACAAATTACAACATGTAAAAAGACATTGTTAATGCTGCAACCTAACTAGGGTGGGCCCTAAGGCATAGTGAAATGGTGACGAAAAAGGTCAATAATAAAATGAGAATATTGATGAATCTTAGTCCTATATCCTAGTGTCTACTATATACCTCAAGGAAACAACAAATGTTTTGTCATTTTTCATTTTTGTAATTGATTATATGCATATACACAAGGAACTACACCGAGAGGATTAGGCGTAGTAATTTTTTAGTTAGAGCCTGTTGCAAGGCTCTGTGAGAGTGCTCCCATGATAATAAAAAAGAACATATCTCCCTTCTTTAGCACAATTTTGAAAATGTATGGGTTGATCCAAAGGGGTTCTATCTTTCCCGCACCAAGTTGATCATATCGAAGATCATAGACAATGACTAAATCACCTTTGAAAAAGTGCAAGGTCATGCTTACTTTCCATATTAAGGTTTGACATGTTTTTTTATCAGATTTGTTGGCTAAAAGAGCATCATAATGTTGTTCATCGAGGAAAGCCAAATAAAGGATGCATTCTTCCTCGGACGAAGTGCTTGGGAGAATTTCGATAACAAGTTTTAATGAAGGAATCAGAAATTTTATAAGCAACATCACTTCCACACCATAAACAAGTTGGAAAGGGCTGAACTCCATGGATGTCTTAATTGAGGTTTGATAAGACCGAAGAGCTAAATATAGAATAAAATTCCAATGCCATTTATGGTTCTCCACCACACATTGGATCATAGTTCTGAGGACCTGACTTGTTAGCTAAAATTTTATACAAAGGTTAGCAAAAACCATTTTTTCTATTGATGACTAAAACAGGCTACTAACAAAGGAAATAATGTTTAAACCCTAGATATGTCTATGATAATGTGTTAGGTGCAAATCTGAAAGATGTTAACAATTTATTAGAAATATTAGGTGCATAGAATCTGTAAAAAACATATAGCGTAAACAAAAACCATTTGCCAATTACACAAGAGTTTTTTATTAAAAAAGAATGAATATGGGTAAAATATATGAGAATAATTTCAAATTAAAAACATTTCTAGGTTACTCTCATATGGGTAGATTAATTAAATGGAAATATTTTAGGAAAGTGGTTCACTAAATTATTTTCTATAGTGAAATTGATTTAAATGGTTAAAACCCATACTACATGCCGTATTTCTATTAACCCTAATGAAAACGGCTAGGTGATCACTTTTTAGGTGATAACATGATTGATGGCCTCCACTTTACCATTAGGTTGTGGAGTTCTCATGGAAGAACCCTAACTTGGATACTAGTTTAGTCATCATGTGATTGCGAAAGTGAGCATTTTGATTAGTCACAATATCTTTAAGAACACCAAACTGAGCAATGATGTGATTGAAGAAGAAAAGAGTTGTAGTGGCATCATCGATAGAATATATTGGTATAGCTTCAACCCATTGGGTAAAGTAATCTATGATCACAATCACGTAAATATGACTGTTGGATAAGGTAGCCTTACACTCCATGAAATTGATACCCCTTTTGGAAAAGGGCACAATAACAATCACAGGATGAAGGGGAGCATGATGAGGGCACATTTTGTGAGTAAATATTTTATAGGTATGGCACGTTTAGACAACATTCATTCTATCTTTAAATATTGATGACAAAAATTACCCAACGTGCAACATTTTCTGAGCAATGGATAACCCAAAGAGATGTCCACCACATGCCTCTGTATGGTAGTCATTAAGAACATGTTTAGCCTCTTCATGAGTCATACATCAATATAAAGCCATATCAACCCCACCGTGATAAAGAGTATCATAAACGATGATGTATTGTTTGGACTTGTGGCATATGCACCAACAATCATCATGGGACAACTTGGGATGAAACTTTTTAGTTTTGGGATAGAGAAAGATATCCCCATACCAAGGATCAATTGTGCTAATGAGGAACAAAGATTCTCCAGGAAAGTAATCAGTAACCATTTTTCCATCAAAGGCAAGCAAGTGGGATGTCAAATAGAATTTATGTAAAAACTAAATATTTCAGAGTTTTCTTAGCTGCAAATTCCATACCAAATTTGTGCAAGATGTTATCAATTTGGAGTACTTTCCCCCATATACTTTTCAATTGAGAAAATGGTGCATGGGGTTTGAATCAATGACTATGAAAGTCTTTCACAAGAGAATGTAATGTCTAAGTTGTTAAACATTGAAGACTACAGTGAGAGCCTACTTTTCAATGTGTGAATAGAGAAGTTCCACCCCTACTAATTCTCTATTCAGGTGGTAGATGATGTACTCATGGTCGTCCTCATCCTCTTGATAGGAAAAATTCCAAGGGTTGAGTCATAGGTAGAAAGTTATAGGATGAAGTCCTAATTATAGTCAAGGAGGCTTAACAATGGGGTTAACATTAAGGGCATCAAAATATCATTGTGCTTGGTCATCCCATACCAAAATGTACCCTAAGGAAAAATCAAAGTTAATTATGTTGACATTCCTTTTTTATCTGTACCTGATTATAGCCAGATAAACCATCCATGAAGGAAAATATTTCAGTAACAGTGCATTCATAAAAAATATGATCAATGAAAGGGATAAGGTTGTTATAATTTGGATAAATGAGTTTAAATCCATATAATCAACATAGAGATGAATAATACCCTATTTCTTGGTGACGAGAACGATGTTAGAAAACCATTCTGACAAGAGAACCAAATAAATGAGCTTAGCTATGAGTAGTTTTTCAACTTCTCCTTTAATGGAAATGACTTTACAAGGATGGACGAGCCTAATATTTTTTTGAATAGGCTTTGCTCCTTCATAAGTCATTATTTCATGATCTATGATCCAAGGATCTATGCTAAACATTTCTTCATAGTACCAGGTGAAAATGTCATGGAATTCTTTCAAAAGAGTGGTATAAGTAGTGATCTCTTTGGGAGTGCAATCTGCTCCAATCATGATGATTTCCATGACCTTAGGTTCCTCAGAAATGTTGATGGAATGAAAGGGGAGATGTTCACAAAGTTACCTTCAAAGAACACATCATGGGTGCCATCGAGATCTCACACTCAATAGGAATTTATCGAAGAAACGTGGTTGTGAAAGTCATCATTCTCATGTTCTGAACAAGGGAGGAATGATGATCGATGATGATATTATTCCAATTGTGGCTTAGATATTTCCATGGATTCCAATATGGCTTCATCTAATGTCATCATAGTATCAAGGAATTCACGAAAACTATAATCATCGATAGCCTAGGTGGGCAAGGAGTAAGTATCAAGTTTGACATCATGGGAAGAGATTTGCTCAAGATCAACAGTCGCCATGCGGATAACTTGATAAGCCAACTTGGCTGGCAAAGGCATCTAATTGCCATGCATGTTAATGTCCTCAAGAGAAGGAATTATCCAAGGATCAATGGACTCATTGGAACCATATGTGATAGATGTGATCATGTTGATAGAGTTAGGTAGTTGTGATAGTTTAGTAAGAAACAATGGAAATGTTCCCATCAACAAGGAGTCTTTGAACATCCCTGGTCCAATCATTTCAGTAGAAATAATGGAATCAATAACAAAGGGAATCGATATCATGAAATTGAAATTCAAGTTTGCAGAAGGTCAACTGGTCAATGGTGACTATTTTACCCTAATGGGGGAACATCATGACCTAGAATACTGAAGACACAACAATGGTTATGGCATAGAACCAACTTCACCCAAGAAGAAGGTTATAATGTAGTGGTGCACCTATGACCTCAACCTCAACTAAGATAGATTTTATCCAAAGCTCAATAGATAAAGTAGAGAAAACCTATTAAGGTTACAATATATACCCATAAAAATCCTTTAACATGGATTTAGATGGAGATAAATTTGATGAACCAGGAGCCTTCCAATACTTCAATAATATAATACATGGATATGTCCCCTCGTCGAAGATTATTCAATGAACATGTTTTCCAATGACATGGGCCATTATCTAGAAGGATGAATGATTTTGAAGGTGAAGTTTCCATGAAGAGGGATCAAAGGTCATAAGATTTGAATATAAGGGATCCACTCCACCAATAGAAAATAAAAATTCCTTGTATTATGTGAGGAAACTTTAAAATACTTCAAGTGTAGACATAGCAACTAGAGCTTGAGCCAGATCCTCAGGAATACTATAGTTGTGAGAAGCCTGTGCATTAGGATTATACATAGTATTCAGAGAAGTGCCTTTAGGGCATGGCGTAGTGATCAACATTGGCTTATTAAAATGAAGAAGGGAATTAGGTGGAGGTGTATTCATGGGCTCCGAGGTAGAAGAGACAATCTCAGGATTCACGTAATTATGCACTCTAGTTGTGACATGAGTAGGTTTTTCAAACATAAATATATCTTTCATGGTAGATGATATGAGGGCTTCACTTAGGGAGAAATATCACACCACATGCGTTCATATTGGGGGATATATATTGAGGAAAAAAGACATAGTATATTGGGGGATATATAGGGGGTAAAGGGTGTTTATATTGGTAGGTATAAAAAATGGAGCTCAAATTTAATGAAAAATATAAAGGGGTATAAAAAACTTTAATGAAAAAAAGGATACCTATAATATCTAGTGAAATTAGGGGTTTTTAAATTGGGAATTTGTAGTGGGTTTGTATTGGTAGGGGGTTAAATAATGTGATTTTTAGAGGTAGTTTCCAATATGTTGTCAAATTAAGGGTATTTTTTTAGTAAGCAAGGAATGCACGTGATATCTCATATGTTCATTAAGTGAAGCCCCCATGGTGGATGATAAGGTGTTCTTAGAAGAATTTCCCTGCTACTCCCTTACTGAGGTCGTGGAGGTTTTGTTGTAGAAATTAATAGAAATTTTCTACTATTGATGAATTCAAACTGAAAACAAGAGATTACACATTTCCTCTACAATTACGTAGAATGGAAATCACAATTTAGAAACAAATGCAATGACATGCAGCCATCCAAACCATAAGAATATAATGATTTACATGGGAACCCAATCGGGAAAAACCCATCCACTGCTTTTCATTAATCAGATGAGATTGAGAAACTATTACCATGTATTTCTTCAACTCTGAAGCACACCTTGCACTGTACACATGTTCTCCTGTTGATTGTCTTGCTTTGCCCAAGTCTTATCTAATTCAAGCATCTATCTTGCTCCTATTTCCTTACATAATTCAAGATATATTTAGCTCCTAAAATATAGGAGAATTCCCTATTTCCTTACGCAATTCCCATGGAATTGATCACCTGCTTAATTACAAACATGCATTCTCAACTAGTATACAATTGATAATTATAATGTGCCTTTTCCTCCTCTCCAACTAGGAAATTTGAATTCCATGGATTTCTTGGCTATTTTAAGCTAATTGACTAGTTTAACTGAGAGATGAATGAGTTAATAATAGTTCTACTACTCAACTGAGCTTCAATTGACTGAATTAATTACAGGAGCTCAATTAACTGAGTTCAACTAAAAATAACTCAACTAGATTTCTAAATTTTGTCAATCACTACATGCAAACCTCTACTTCAAGCCTATAACATGAATTTACTGACTTAACTAGTAGACAAGGCCATGTCACTCTAGCTAACTGCAATCCAAGTCATCCTGCTAATGTGGAAAATTGAATTACTCAATTTTACTAAGGCACAAGTCAAATTGAGCCTTTCTTGCTACAATTTCTAACACTCCCTCTTAACAAGAAAGGGATTTTGCACCACCCCTATCCTTCACCTGTGGATTTCGAATTTCCTTCATGAAAATGCTTTTGTCAAGATATTTGTATTATGCTCCTCAGTTGGAATGTATTGTAGCATCATAATTCTCCTCTGCACACAATCCTGCAAGTGATGGTACCTTATCAATGTGCTTGGACTTGTCATGAAATACTTTTTTCTTAGAGAGTTTAATACAAATTTGATTATCATAATAAATCATTGTCAGATCCATCTCCTGACTGAAAATACTCACAAGTATTTTCCTCGTCCATATGGCCTCACATAATGCTTGACTTGCAACCATATATTCATCCTCTACTTAGTCGATTTCCGCATGCCTCTGTTTCCTGCTATACTAGGAAATATATGTAGACCCAGCACTTAAGATAGAACTTGAAGTAATTTTCCTATCTAATGGAATCCCTACCTAATCTGCATGAGTGAAGCCTTCGAGATTCACTCCCTATGTCTTCTTGTAACATAACCCACACTCAGTTATGCCTCTAAGGTATCTTAACACTGGCTTTGCTGCCTTCCAATACCACTTAGTAGGCTTCACCATGGCTTAACTCAATTGATTAACTACATAGCATATGTCAGGCCTTGTGTTCACTGGATACATCAAGAATTCCACAAGTTGCCTGTAGATGGTAGCATCTACTTCTTCTGAAGAGGCATCCTCCTTCCTCCTGTTTGTAGCTAGAGGAGTTTCCATAGGCTTGCAGTTCTCCATGTGAAATATCTAAAGTATTTTAGAGGAATACTTCCCCTGACTCACAAACAACTCACCATCACCCTGCCATGCTTACAACCCAAGGAAGTAATGCATCAAGCCCATGTCTTTCATCTTGAATTCTCATGCGAGGTCCTCCTTGCAAGACTGGATCAATTGCTCATCCCTGTAAGTATCAAGTCATTAATATACAATAACAAGATAAGCAACTTGCCATCTACCACAACGTGGTAGATATTAGCAATTGATTCAATTTTGTTGAATCTTAATCCATTGAGATATGTGTCAATCTAAATGTACCATGTTTAGGGCACCTGTTTGAGACCATAAAGGTCTCTCCTAAGTCTACATGCGTGTCAACTATCATATGTCTCAAATCCCTCTAGCTGCTCTATGTAAATTTCTTCCTCAAATGAAGAAGGCTTTGGCTCAATGAGTTTTTTCATGAGAGCAATATAATTAGTGTATTTATTTGGTGACCTCCTCTACCTACATTAATATGTAGGAGCTCCCACACGCTCCCATGCATCCCACACCAATCTGTCAACCTCTTTAGTTCGCTTCCTCTCCTCTCTAGAAGATTTTGGTTGAGTGGGTTCCTCCACTCAGCCTTTTGTCTTCTCCTCCATATGTGGGTTCTCCACAACATCCTAAATCTTTGTTGGACACTCCTCCTTTTGATCTAGAAGTTGCACCTCTAGTGGGATACTCATGTTTTTCTCTAGAGAGCATCTCATAGACTTCTCCTCATTAAATTTGACATATCTCCTCACTCGTTTGACCATGGGTGAGGGAAAATACACCCTATAGTTATGTGTAGTCTCTCTGTATCCTAGAAATACCCACATCTTAGTTGTAGGATCCAATTGCTTCTTATTATCCTTAGAGACATCACGATACATAGTAGCTCCAAAAGAAAAAGAAAAAAAGAGATACATCCGGCTTTCTCCCAGATAAATCTTCTTCGGGTGTGATCATGCCCTGTATTCTATGAGTGCTCATGCTTGACAAATAAATTGTGGTGTTGCATTCTTCTGCGTATAGATGTAATGACAACCCTTGATCATGCAACATGGATCTTTCTACTCCCACTATGCTTCCATTCTTCCTTTCAACCACCCCATTTTGTTGTGGGTTATGGGGTGTTGTCAATTCTCTAATAATACCCTCTTTGGCACAAAATTCCTTGACAGTGTCAGATACAAATTCTCCTCCATTGTCACTTCTCAGGGCTTTCAATTTATGACCAATCTCATTTTCAACCAATGCTTTGAATTCAACAAAATTGGAAAGCACTTCATCCTTTTTCCTCATGAAGAAAATCCAAGATTTTCTAGAAAATTCATCAAAGAAAAGTTACATAATACCTATGCTTTTTTGAAGAGGTTGTAGAAAAAGTCCATAAATGAAATTAAGGTGAAGTCTAATTTGAATTGTGAGGCAAGTCCTTCACCTTCTGCTCCTCCTAAAGGCTTCTTCTTAGACTTCATTTGCATAAACTTTGTTGCATAGTTCTCATATTCATGGAAACAAAAACATTTTATCTTTCTTAGGTCCTTCTTCATGCCATTTATCTAGCTAGAATCTAGCTTTCTTTTGGCCTTCTTTCCCTTCCCAACCAAGCCAAGATTCTCTTCCTCCTTAGCTTTGGATGTTACTCCATCTCTAGGGTTCCTTTGAATTTATTCCTACACCAAATCGGACCAAAATCTCTCCCAATTTGATAATTTTTCCCTTCCATTTACAGAGTCCTCAAAGTTGTGTTATGATTTTGGAAGTTCAAGGACAGCTAGGCTCACCAACTTAGAATATGGCACATTTTCTTATACTCCTCCAAGTCATCTCGAACCTTAGTGAATCTAGAGAGGTAGTGTGGAATTGTTTTATTTTTCTGCATGTGAATGCTTTCGAGCTTGTCCCTCAATGTCAATTTCCTGGTATCAATGTTATTTTTGAATAATTCAGTGAGGTTCTTCCACATTGAAAATGGAGTCTACTTGCCATGTAACTTTGAGGCTTTGTGGTCTCTCACA
>APFE031295814.1:3409-24115 GCA_000404065.3 Pinus taeda
TTCTGATGAGTGGAGGAATCCTTCCTGGGGGAATTGAATGTGGCTACGATCTTCCCCTTACTTTGAGAGTGAATTAGAAAGGAAACAAATATCTTTGTCTGTGAAATGATCTTACTGCATTGCTTTGTAGTGATCAAAGAGATGGCAGAAGATGGGGCTACCTCTGGTATCATGTATAACTTATTACCCAAATTAATAATCATAGAGTGATGTTTAGACTCATATACAACATGTTGCTTCCACAAGTATGGTTGTCCTAATAATACATCACAAAATTCAAGAGGAGCAACATCACACATTACCTCATCCTTGAAGGGCTTAGTGCTGTAGGGAAGGCAACACTGCTGGATGACGCGAAGATGTCGTCCTTAGTGAAGCCATCCGATGGTGTATGAATGCAGATATGATGTAGTCTATAGGCCCAGCCGCTGCATGACCTCTGTTGAAATGAGTATCTTTTGTGTCTCAATGTCGACAATGAACTACAACAGTGAACCCTTCAACCACATCTGAGTGGAAGAAGCATTCCCCCTCCTTTGGATCTTCAGGCTCATTCTTTTGGATCTTGGTGTTGGCCACGGTGGCATTAGTCTCTGCATTTATGATCTTCTTCCCTTTTTTGTTCCCCTTGTTGGGTTCTGACTCAAAGTCAGACATGCATTTGATTTGGGAGCCTTCAGCTTGGCCACCATTGTCTGCTTGGCCCAACACTCACTTTTGTTGTGAGTGGAGCTGTTATGGAACTCACACCACTTTCCCATGTCCTTATTTATCTTCGTGGTGTTGTTCTTTGTTTTCAACTTCGATGGGTTGTCCTAGGTTGCCCTGTCTTGGCTTTATCCTTTGCTCTACTATTTTGGGGCACCTTTTCCTGCCTTCAAATTCACAGATCCAAAGTCTTGCTTCTTCTATTTAAGCTTCTAGTCAATCTTAACAGTGTATCAATACTCCGTGTTGAGCAAGGAGATGTCCAAAAACTCCATCTCGTCCTGGATGCTCCTGTGTAGAGAGCTGTGGTACTTGAGTACCAAATGTCGCTCATAAACCTTGATACCCAACATCGTGCGAAGGGTATGAAAAAAATTGGTAAACTCCGACATGTCTTGGTCCTTTCCCTGTTGTAGCATGATCTAATTTATGTATTTATCCTCATAGCTTCCACCAGGGTAGTACTAATCCTTGGTAACATCCCAGAATGAATTCCAAGTGGGTGTGCTTAAAAATAGTGAGGGTGTACTTTCGTCCTTCTCACAACAAGTTTCTCACCAGTCCTTAATGTGGGGGGCGACTTTGAGAAGTGAAAAAGTAATCTTTTCCTAGGGTCATAACTTTGACATACAATCTCCATTTGATGCACACAATACCTCGTTAGAAAGGTATGTCAAAGGAATATAACTTGCGAACTCATGTTTCCATGGTTTTCCCAAAAAATACATCATTTAGGGCTTGAAAACAGCTTCGAAAGTTCAAGACTCAAAAAAATGCCAAAAATACTAAATTGTGCTACAATTAAGGATATTGAAATACTGAAAGAGATAGTGGTGGGGGGCGGTCCAAGTGGAATAGGCGGGTGGCCACAATATCCACCTGGATCACTAGCACTACTATGTATATTGTATTATATATATAATAATATTATATTATTATATATTACATTTTTTTGTTCATTTTTATGTACTTAATTTATATGTTGGTGTTGATGTGTATATTATTAAGACATGTTAGATATGTTCTTTTAATGTGCTTGCAGATAGATGTGTATGTGATAACAGTTATTTGACATGAGATGTATATTAATTTGAGGATGTGTCGCGATGATCTTAGATTACAATGTTTGTGTTTTGTTAGATGTCATCATAATGATGATGCCCTATTAGATTATTAGATTTGTGTGTTAGCTAATGATGTTTATATGTGCTAGAGTTGTATATAATTATATGAATGTAGTGAACTTGATTGTGTATGTTAGATGATGTTTATGTTTGTTAGATGGTTATCATCATGATGTTTATTTTTATGAAATAATATTTATTATAGATTTTATATTGATGAATTTATATCAAATTTTTATATATGAAATTGCATTCAAAACGACTTTAAAAAAATGTGAAGATATTTTTATAAATTACAAAGTTTAGTATGGTTGAAACTATGACTGTAAGATTTAAGATATAGATAATTCATTCATATTCATTCTAACTTAATTAGTAAAATATTTTAAAAAGTGAAAATATATTTTTATAAATTACAAAGCTTAGTATGGTTTGAAACCATGATTGTAAAATTACAATATAGATAGTTCATTCATATTTATTCTAACCTAATTAGTAAAATATTTAGATACTCACAAGAAAAAATAATTAAAGGTACAATAATTTAGTTACTTCTTAATAAGACAAAAATGTGTAATTCATTCAATTTTTAATATAAAATATTAATAATAATAAATTATTCAAAAATATAATTGAACCAATTCAATATTGGTTATAAAATTCAATCTATTGTTAATTTTAAAAAAGGTAAGTCAGAACTTTTTATAATTAATTTATCAATAGCAGTATAAGATTTTCAAGCAATTTAAATTTAATATTTATATCAACTCTTACCAATTTAAATTAGAAATTTCTCTCTAAAGATGGGGATCTAGAAATGTAAAATAAGCCTGTGAAGTTACTTGTTGGAGATTTGTTTTATTGGAAGTTAAATAGTACAAAATCATACTATAATAGATTTAAACTTTCGACAAATAATATATTTGATTATTTCTTAATGAACAACTCAAGATATATTATTTAAGTACTAATCTTATAAATGATATAAATCAAGGTTTCAAAATTCACTAAAAACAACATGATGGAATATAATAGAATAAAAAGAATGTCAAACTTAACTCAATATTATATAATAGGAACCAAACTAACTAAATAAATTATGTTAATGTTGACTTTAATAAAATATTTCAATGAAAAATAGATAATTGAAAGTAAACAAATTCAATTAGTTCCTAATAAAAATAATAAAAGAAAAATGTATAATTCATTTAATTCTTAATATAAAATGAATATCCTACACTTAAAAAATATTGCTATTCATAGAAAAACAATGGATGTGTTATGAAAAATATTTCAATATCAACTATATATATATATATATATATATATTATATATATATATATTATATATATATATATATATATTATATATATATATATATATATATATATATATATATATGTACATGAGGTGAAAAATATAAAATCTTATGTTTATAAAATTTCAATTTTTACATTTTATTCCTTTTTCAAGTATATTTTATTGTCAATTTTGTATAAAATCTAATAAAGATTTGCACCAATTGCAAGTTAAGTGAGTTATCTACAAAATCCAAGTGGCCAAGAAGATTTTCAAGGGGTTGAAAAATGTCTATATATATAGATATATAAATAGATCCATTTCGATCACATATTTATTAAGGGGAAACGAGGACAATCTCTCTAGTTGTAAACATTTTTTCAAGTTTTCCACTCTAAAAGAAGATTGCACCTCAAATATTTGATAGACCTTGGTGTTTGCTAGATCCATGATTAAGATCGATCTATATGGGTTTATAAATAAAAAAAGAAATGATTTGTTAATGCTTTATTGATGAATAAATTTTGAATTTTATTATAACTTTCAAGTTTACATCACAAAAACAACCATATAAATTAAATGTCTGGTAAACACAGATATACATCAATGTTATTTTTTTACAAGAACGGGTATGGGATTATATTAAACTTTAGCCAAAATTCCTTTCACCGGTTACATTTGGTCGGGCATAGCCCTGAAACTTTCTTCCACTAACTGATCAAAGGCCCCAAATCCTGGGTACCAGCAAGATTTATTCGAGACAATCGAGTCTATCTTTGTTATTTTCCCTATCTTAAATACGCAAACAAACTGATTTAGCAAAATGCAGAAAAACATGTCAATTTTTATGGGATGGAGTCCCAGCTCTCAATTCCATCTGCCAAGAGACAGCCAGCGGAAAGAGGAGCTGCCATGTTGGCTTCCAAATCAACAGCTTTATTGTTTTCCCTCAAAACGTGGAGGAAGGTTGTAGTCCGGAAAGATTTCATCAAGGTTCTAATTCTTGCCAGTCTAATGTCTACAGGAGAGGAATCCTCTACTAAGACTTTGATAATAGCTTGGGAATCTCCTATAATGCTGACTTCTGAGAGACCAATAGCCTTTGCTTGCTTAAGACCTTACAAAAGTGCCAAGGCTTCAGCTTGCATATTGGTGGACTGCCCTAATCCCCAAACAAACTTTGCCACTGTTATGCCCTCTTTATTTTTTATAATTCCTCCTGCCCCAGCCAATCTAGTATTGCCTTTCGCTGCTCCGTCGAAGAACAATGCATCATAATGCTCTCTTCCCATATCTTACATTCTTTTCTGTTTCCTGGAATCCAATACGCTCTGTCTCTAATTAAAGGGACTACTTTGTGGCAGAGTTTGATCAACTGCGAGCCTGTGGTGGGAAGAAGGGCATCCAAACATCTCTTCCTCTTTCCCCTGAAGTATTTCCTCCAAAGAGCTCTTTGCTCCCAACGTGGATGTGTTCCAATGATTCTCCAAAAGATCTTGGCTCCCATGGCTATGTTTTGGAGGCTGAGATCCTTAAAGTTAAGGCCTCCTTCGCTCTAGGGCTTGCTGATTTTCTCCCAACTTACTAGAGGGATTTTCCTGTCATTATGATTGCCCCCTTTCCAGAAGAAATTGCGAATGAAGGCTTCCATTTTTTTTATGACACCTAAAGGGGCTAGAATTACAGAGAATTGAAAAATGGGGAGGCTTTAGAGAACATATTTGATGAGGACAGTTTTTCCAGCGAGGTTTAGCCATGAGAACCCCCAAGCTTGGATTTTGGCCTTAAATTTGTCCAACAGAGGGACCCAATCTCTGTTGTAAGCCAATTTGCGGAAGATGGGGAGGCCCAAAAATGTAAAGGAGGACCAGTTGAGGGAAGCAGTAAAGCCCAGAATTATTGAAATGGCAAAAAGGGTGGAAGCCGAAATATTCCAACAAAAGATTTTACACTTACCACTGTTTAAACTGTTGCGTGTAGCTTCACTGTAGTCATCCAGGACCTCCTTGAATCTTGAAGTAGATCTAGTGGAAGCAGCCCCTAACAAGAGGGTATCATCTGCGAACAGGGTGTGATTAAAATTTTTAACCCCTCTTGCTATATTGAGCCCCAAGATCTCTTGGTCAACCAGTTTCTAATCTAGGTAGAAACTCAGGACAGAAACATGAAGGGCGAAGAGGAGCGGAGAGAGGGGGCAACCCTGCCTAAGTCCTCTTGAGGCTTTAAAAAAACCAGTTGCTCTCCCATTCACCATAGGGGTGATCCAAGGATCAGCAATACAAGAACGAATCCATTTTAAAAAGCCCATTCCAAAGACAAAATTTTTCAGGACTTCCCATAGAAAGCTAAGTCTGACCCGATCAAAAGCATTAGCTAAATCTAATTTAATCACCATACCTTTCTCTTTGCGAAGCTGGCTCGAATGAATCCCCTCTTGCACCAGGATGAAGTTGTCAGCAAGTTGTCTCCCCTGAACAAATCCACCTTGTCTCCAGGATGATGGCTAGAAGAATGCCTTTCAGTCTATTGGAAATAACCTTTGTGATTAATTTGTAGCCAATATTACAAAGAGAGATGGGGCGGAACCGATTGAATTCTTTAGCACCATTTTCCTTGGGGATGAGGGCAAGGAAAGCTGAATTGGTGCTACCCCCAATTTTCTGGCAAGTTTGGGATTTCAAAATCATTTTGTAGAGGTCTTTCTCCACAATCTGCCAGCAGGTTTGAAGGAATCTTGCAGTGAAGCCATCCAGGCCCAGGGCTTTAGCAAGATCCATGTCGGAGAGAGCATCTTTTATTTCTTGTATAGAGATCTTCGCCTCGAGCTGTTGATTCATTGAAGGAGAGATCCTATGGGGAACCGCCTCCAAAAATTTGGAGTTTGGGTCCGTCACGCCCTCTTCTCTATACAGGTTTTGAAAGTGATTGAAATCTTCTCTTTTTATGCTATCAAAGTCTTTGTGAGTTAGGTTGCCATCTTTTATTTCTGCGATAGAATTGAAGCTCTTTCTAGCTTGAGCTTGTTTGTGGAAGAAGGTGGAATTTCTGTCTCCTGCTTTAAGCCATAAAATCCTAGACTTTTGTCTCCAATGCTCTTCCTCCGAAAGGCAGGCTTTATGGAAGATTTGCTGGAGCTCAGCTTCCTTGTCTAGAACTTCTTTAGTGATTTCTGCATCTTCACTTTGAGCATGGTGTTGGGCAAGATTGTCTTGGACCTGCTTTCTCTCTTTTGTAGGGGAGGGGAGGAATTTGGCCCAAGTTTTAAGAACCGCTTTCAGTCTTCTAAGTTTTTCCTCCCAAATGTAGAAAGGAGAACCTTTCACTAGCAAATTCCAACAGTCTTGAACCAGCTTCAGAAACTCTGGTTCCTTGACCCAAAGAGGGTTGAATCTGAAGGGGATGGGTCCAAGATCTTTGTGGCCCAACATCTCAAGCAAAATGGGCTTATGGTCTGAAAAACTGCATGGGAGGATATGCAATCTGGATTCTAAGCCCATTGGGAGGAAGGAACTCTGCACCAAACATCTATCAAGTCTAGCAGCAATGTGACCATGACCTATTCTTTTGTTAGACCAGGTGTACTTACCATTTTCTGGGGGGATGTCAAGTAGATCCCAGTCCTGCATGAGGTCTTCCACCCATTCCCTTGCAGGATTCCTTATGATTGTGCCTCCTCGCTTTTCCTCCATGCACATGGTAAGTTTTAAATCCCCTGCCACAATGATGTTTTCCAAATTTTCTAACTTCGACAGTTGTCTGATGGAGTCCCAACACTCCCTTTTCTCCCCTATATTTGTTGGTACATAGACATTGAAAAGGCTGACTGCCTCCCTCGAGTCCAAAGGCTGGAGCTTCAAAAATAGCCAGTGGGTGTTGTGCAACTCGGTGACCAGCCTATACTTGAGAGGATTCCAGAGGGAGCCCAGACCCCTAGAGGCTCCCTGTGCTGAAACTGCATGTCCACTACTTCCTTTCCAAATTTTTTTATTGATTTGGAGAAACTCCTTGTCCTCCATTTTGGTCTCCTGAATCAGAAGAATGTCTGGGGCTTCTCTTCTTATAAGGCTTCTTGTTGCGTCTTCTTTCACTTTGCTCCCCATTCCTCTGCAGTTTCAGGAGATGATCTTCATCATGTACTTTTATGATGATGGGCTCCCTTGGAGCCCTGCACTTGGTTTTTGGTCATCTTCGGATTTTTCCCAAGGAGTTTCTCTAGAGTGGTTGACTACCCTGAAGCTTGTCTTTGTAAGTTTCCTGATCTCTCTTTTCTCTAGTAGATTTGTGGCCTCCTGTAGATCTTCTAACCAATGTCTGCATGTCTCCTATTTCTCCATCCTCCTTAGACTCCTCCGAGTCATGTTCCTACTTAGATGCTTCTATTTGCTTTTCCTTGTTTCTTGTCGTGGCGCTTTCTTCAGGTCTTGCATTTGCTGAAGTCGTTTTTTTCGGAGGTTTATCTTGCTTATCTTCTTCCTGAGGAGTCTCTTCAGTGAAGCTTAAGACCTCGTACCTTTTTTCTTGGCTTTTTGGTGGGGGAGCATTCTAGGTGGAGGCGGGTTGGGGGCCATGTACCCTAGATTTATTTTGGGATGCCTTTGACCTCTTGACCTAGTTCCAGCCCTCTTCCTTACCTTTCTCTGCTTCCCCTTTGTTTGGGCACCCTCTTGCAAAATGGCCATAGATGTGACATTTACGACATTTTAAAGGGAGTTTCTCATAGTCCAGCATTTGCACATGCGTCCAACTGCCGACCTTTAATTTGATGGCCTCCGGAAGCCCCACTTCTAAGTCCACCTTGACACAGATTCAGGCGCAATCGTACTAGTCATTGTTGTTTTCTCTATCAATGAATTTTCCCAAAGTGTTTCCTATGTACTTGAGGGACTCCCAGTTCCAACAATGCATGGGAAGATTAGGGAGCCCAACCCAGACAGGGACCGCCGTTGGGACATCCATGGTCGGATCAAAGTCAGGGATCCATTTGTTGAGGTAGAGACCCTGAGGTCCCATGAAATATGGCCCATTCCTGAAGATCAGGTCTTTGTCCTCCTTTGTGTTGAACTCGAACAAGAAGAAGCCTCTACCCAGAAAATAAGAGATGACATTGTTTTCGATCAGCGGAAGCCAGTTCTTGATGACCCCGTTTTTTGTCGATTTTGGCGAGGGCCAAAGGCTCGTGAATTGACCCTACCAGGGCACGATCTACCAGGGACAAAGCGACCTAGATCAGGCCTTCAGAAGGGAGGTTTACCTCCAAAACATCGTCGAGCCTTTTGACGAATTTAGAGACTTCGGACTTCTTCTTTTTAGGGAGCGAAGCAAGGAGAGAGGAGAAGGTTGCTTCAGCTTCGAGGGATGGAGCTTGCGAGGGACCAATAGGCAAGCCTTGGGCCTCCATGGAAAAGCATAAATCAGCAAAACCGATCTGTACCAAGCAAGAACAAGCGAGGCATCTCAAGACCGGAGAGAAGGAAAAGGGATCCGATCTGACCCTGCAGGAGTCAAGGGCACCGTTCCAAGCACATCTGACAAGAGCAGGAGGCTCAGCGAGGTCTTGGAGAAGCGCAGGAGGGAGGGGCCTAGCAGATCCGAGCAACCCTGCGGTCAGGAGGATTAGGGTCAGGGGCGGAGTTGGCCGAGAGGGCAGCGCCCAGACTTAGTCTGCACAGAGCAAATCGCAACGAGGGCAGCAGTGCTCGCAAAAAAAAAAAACAGAGAAAAAAATAAATAAATAAATAAAATCGATATACATCAATGTTATTATTAATATTAATGCTACTAATAACATTAAAATTAATAATACATAATAATTCAATAAAAAATGATCGAGAAATCTAAATTTTTTATATGTTGTATAAGTTACATGTCTTTTTTTCAAAAATAAATAGAAAGAAAAGAGAACACTTCCACAAATAAGAAATATATAAATTTTCAAACATTTATTAAAACAAATGAGCCATATAAATAATTCTCAAAACAAATAAGAAATAATAATCATTTCCTAAAATTTGTAAAATAAAAATCTATTTTAACATTTTAAATTTAATTTAAAATAAAACTAATAATATAATAATTTAAAATAACAATTATAATTATATTAATAATATAACTACTATTCTAGGAAATAATAAAATCATTATTTTCAGAATTCACCATAAAATAACATGATAGAATATAATATAAAAGGAAAATACGAAACTAACTAAATATAATATAAAAATAATTGTCCAAATACTAATTAATATTTAAAAAGAAGATCACACTAACTAAATATAATATTTTAATGAGAAACTAACTAAATATAATATAAAAATAATGTCAAAATAACTAAATAATATAAAAAAGATTAGACTAACTAAATATAATATTTCAATGAAAAAATAGATAATTAAAAGTAGAAAATTCAATTAGTTTCTAATAAAAATAATAAAAGCAAAATGTATAATTCATTCAATTCTTAATATAAAATGAATATTTTACACTTAAAAAATATTGCTCTTCATAAAAAAAAAATGCCTATGTTACGAAAAATATTTCAATATCAAATATGTGTGTGTATGAGGTGAAAAATATAAAATCTTATGTTTATAAAATTTCATATTTATAAAATCTTATATTTATAAAAAGAAGATCAGGCTAACTAAATATAATATTTCAATGAAAAAATAGATAATTGAAAGTAAAAAAAATTAATTAGTTCTTAATAAAAATAATAAAAGCAAAACATATAATTCATTCAATTCTTAATATAAAATGAATATCGTACACTCCAAATATTTGCTATTCATAGAAAAACAATTAGAAAATCAATGCCTATGTTATGAAAAATAAAAAATTTTATATATATATATATATTAAAGTCTTTATGTTTATAAAATTTCAACTTTTACACTTTATTCCTTTTTCAAGTATATTTTATTGTCAATTTTGTACAAAATCTAGTAAAGATTTGCACCAATTGCAAGTTAAGTGAGTTATCGACGAAATCCAAGTGGTCAAGAAGATTTTCAAGGGATTGAAAATGTCTATATATATAGATAGATAAATAGATCTATTTCAACCACAGATGTTAAAAGGGGCAACAAGGACAATCTCTTGAGTTGTAAACATTTTTTCAAGTTTTCCACTCTAAAAGAAGATTGCACCTCAAATATTTGATAGGCCTTGGTGTTTGCTAGATCCATGAATAAGATCGATCTATATGGGTTTATATATAAAAAAAATAATTTATTTTTTAATGCTTTATTGATGAATAAATTTTGAATTTTATTAGAACTTTCAAGTTTACATCTCAAAACAACCATATAAATTAAATGTCTAGTAAACACAAACATACATCAATGTTTTTGAGAAATTGAATTTGGAAAATCCACAGTGTTCTTCATTGTTTTTGTCAACGTTTCGAGCCTATACCAAGACTCATGATCAGGAGTCCTGATGATGAGTCTTGGTATAGGCTCGAAATGTCGACAAAAAAAATGAAGAACACTGTGGATTTTCCGAATTCAATTTCTCAAAAACCACTCCACAGAAACCTACAAACTAAAGATACATCAATGTTATTATTAATATTAAATGCTATTAATAAATTAAAAATAATATACATAATAATTCAATAAAAAAATAATTCAAAAATCTAAATTTTTTATATGTTGTATAAGTTATTTTTTTAGACAACAACGGTTATTTTATTTATGGCGGCAAACAGCTGCCGCAAGCTTTTACATTACAGTGCTGGCAGAGAAGAATTCTCAAGGATAGCTGTTGAATTTGCTGGCAGAGTACAAAGGAGACAGCACACCTAGCAGTTTCGCCTTCCTTTAAGAGTAAGCTGGAGAACCAGGTGTTCAAGTTCAGAGAGTTGTTCATTTCGCTGTTGGAGAATGACCTATGGAACTGAAGAGCTGCTGGGCAAAGGACGTGGTTTCGCACCAGGGCTAGAGGCCTTCCCTGGCCATACAGAGGTCTTGCAAGCCATAATATTAGTTTCCGCTCACACTTAGGATAGATTGCTGTTGAAAAGGAAATGCTCCAGCGCCCAAATGCTTCTCTCAGAATTACACATCTTGATAGCAGCCTTTCGGAGTTTTGATCGATGATTTTGATGAATACTATCTGCAGGATAGAGAACAGAGTGAGGTTCGATCTGTAGCTGAAGAACTGAGAAATACTTGTGGGCGATTTGAAGAGAGGCATCGATAGGAGAAAGGGATCATTCATAGGAGGATTGGCTGAAGAAGGAATCTCGCCAGCGATCATAGTTTTAACTGGGTTGAATATACAGTGAAAACAGATCCTGGAGAGCAGGGAAAAGAGGAGAGGAGCAAAGGCCCTGAGGTCGATTAGAAACAGAAGTACAGACAACAAAAAATCAACGAATGGAGCAGAAGGATTCCATCGAGTTGACCACCAGAGATCTCCAGTTGCATAGGGAACCGAGATTGGCCTCCAAATCTGCTTGAGAATTGAGATTCCTTAAAATGTGATAGAAGGAGATTTTCCTGAACTTGGGCAATAAGAGCCAGATTTTTTTTATAATTGAAGCTAATTGAACCTGGTGGAGGGTCTTATGAGAAGCTAGCACCTGGATGATAAGTCTAGAGTCTCCAAATACTGAGAGAGAAGGGATATTTCTGCTAATCGCCAGATTCAGCCCCTGCCACAATGCGAGAGCCTCCGCTCTGTTGTTGGTTTCGATGCCCAGACCTCAATGGAATCTCATTTCCGTTGAACCACCAGGACTCAAAAGAACCCCACCACTGCCAGCAACCCCGGGGTTTCCTTTAGAGGCCCCATCGAAGAATAAACAGTGATCATCCAATGCTGATCTCCACTTGATAAACTCCAGTTCTTCCAGCATGATCTCCCAATTGGCATGGGCAATTGCCGGAGGAATGGACCTTTCCTTTAGGTTTGGGACCAGATCATTAAGCCATTGCTCCTCCTCTTTGGTCAAACTCATTTCATTCCTTGAGGAGGAGTTGGATTCCAAAACCTCGCCCAGCAATGCTTTGATTTTTGTAATGACTCTTGTAGGCGTGCAACTTTCTCCTTTGAAAATTCTATTATTCCTCTCCAACCATAGTTTCCAGCAAATAAATTTAGGGATCCACATCCAACTTGTTTTAAGAAGACTCTTTTTTTTTTTTTTTTTTTTTTTTTTTTTTTTTTTTTTTTTTTTTTTTTTTTTTTTTTTTTTCTGAGGCTGAAGGGAGATAAGCTTGCCCAAGTTTGGAACAGGGAAGGAATGTTGTCTGGAAGTTCAAGATTAGCTGGACTTAATAGCAGAACTCCCCTCCAGACAGCCCGAGCAAAGGGGAAAAACAACAACAAATGATTGGCAGTTTCTTCTTCAGACAAACAAAGGGAGCATCTGGAAGGCCCTTCCATCCCACGTCTTCTCAAATTGTCTCTGGTAAGAATGCTGTTGTGCGCCATAGTCCAACAAAAGAAATCAGTTTTGGGGAGGGAAGGGAAATCCCAGATAAATTTCCATTGAGTTGGGTTTGGAGGAGCATAAGGGATAGCCATCATTCTTTTATAACCTTCGGAAGCCGTGTAAGAGCCTGAAAGGGAGCCCCGGCCTCTTTTGTCTTTAGAGGTGGCCTTTGAGGGAGATTTGCCTTGAAGCAGATCTAACAGTAGTGAAGCTTCCCCCTGCAACCTTGGAGGAACCTCCCCCAAATTCCAGCTGTCCCATAGTCTATCGGTGTCATCTTTCGAGGTAGAAATATCCCATAGATAATGCAGATTGCAGGACTGAAGCCAGTGTTTGATGTTTGCCAGCCCTTCCATTTGAATTAAAGGTGGATCACCAAGAATCGAGTCTTCCCAGATTTTGATCTTCCTCCCATTGCCAGGGATCCAGTAAAGATAATGACAGAAGTGCTCCATAGCAGCGTTGCAGAGATTGAAGATCGGAGATCCTTTTAAAGTTCTTGGAGGATTATCCAAGCATCTCAGGCGTTGCCCTTGGAAGTATTTCTTCCAAATTACTCTTTTACTCCAGCTTGAGTTTCCAGAGACTAAATTCCACAGGATCTTGGATCCCAAAGCGAGATTTTGAGCAGCCAAGTTATGCAGATGGAGGTCACCTTCCATAAGGGGTCTCTTGAGAATCTCCCAGTTCACTAAGTGGATCCTTCTATCATTGTTGTTCCCACCTTCCCACAGGAATCTTCTCAGTAGACTGTCCATTTTACTTAGGAAGGTTTTAGGTGCAAGAAGAGCAGAGTATTGATATAGAGGCATACTTGTAAGGACCGACTTCATGAGGATGAATTTCCCTGCATTATTCAACCAAGAGGCTCCCCAAGCTTGGATTCTATTCTTGAGCTTATCAAACATTGGCAGCCAGTGAGAAACTTTAGGCTTGGATTTAAAGATAGGGATCCCGAGATATTTAAATGACTCCTATTTTCGAATGCCTTCCATTTCTAATAGCCTTGCAATATCAGACAGCTCCTTAATCGAGCAGTTCCAGCCGTAGATAAAGCATTTTCGAAAGTTAATTTTGCTGCCAGAGAACATCCTGTAAATGTCCAGCTCCTTCTTGAAGGATCTGGCAGAGATTATGCTGGCTCCTCCAAGCAGCAATGTGTCATCTGCGAACTGGGCGTGGTTAATGTCTTTCACCTTGTGAGTCGTTCTGAGACCAGGCAGGGTTTGAGTTTGCTGATTGTCATCAAGCTGATAACTAAGCACCGAGGCCTGGATAGCATATAGGAGAGGAGACAAGGGGCATCCTTGTCTTAGGCCCCTGGAGGCTTGGAAGAAGTTAGTAGAACGGCCATTAACCAGTGGCGCTATCCATGGCGAGGCAATATAGGCATTTACCCAGTTTATGAAGGCTGTTGAGAAGCCTAACTTCTTCATCACGTTGCTCAAAAATTCATGTCTCACCCTATCGAATGCGTTGGCCAGATCGAGCTTAATTACTATACCTTTCTCATTTCTTTGAAAGCTGGAGTGAACTGCTTCTTGCACCATCACGATGTTGTCCAATATCTTTCTTCCTTTTATGAATCCGCCTTGATTTTCAGGAATGGTGGCTGGAAAAATATTCTTTAGTCTGTTGGCAATTATTTTGGAGACCAACTTGTAACTGGAGTTGTACAAGGATATGGGTCTAAATCTGCTGAAGTCGGAAGCGCCTTTTTCTTTTGGGATCAAGGCTAGAAAGGCCGAGTTGATGCCACCGCCCAACCTTGCACAGTTCTGGGATTTCCTAACCATTCTCAATAAGTCTTTTTTTATTGTCGACCAGCAAGTTAAGAGAAACCTGACGGTAAACCCATCAGGGCCTGGGGCTTTATCAGGCTCCATGCAGTCCAGAACTTCCTTGATCTCGTCCATGCTGATCGGAGCAGTTAACATTGCATTATCCCTTTTCTTAACGCACTTGGGGATTAAGTTCATCGGATAGGAGTGAGGATTGATAGGGGTTTCTTCAGGAGCCGAATAAAGATATTTAAAGAAGGAGTATGCAACTCTATTGATGCCATTGAAATCCTTGACCACAGTGTTTTGGAAGTGTATCTCAGAAACAGATTTGAAATGCTTTCGAGCTTCGGCTTGTTTATGAAAGAAGCTGGTGTTTTTATCTCCAGACTTTAACCAAAGATTCCTTGACTTCTGTCTCCAGAATTCTTCCTCATCCCTGCTCGATTTGTGAACCTCCTTTTGCAGCTCGACTTCTTTTTGGAGAAGACTTTGAGTAGCATGATTATGCCCCATAGCTAATTGGTGAGCAGCTAGACTGTTAAGCGAATCTTTCCTTTTGGCCGAAGGAGCTTTCAAACTTTTAGCCCACTCCTTAAGACTTCTTTTTAGGCGTCTAATTTTCTCTTCCCACATGAAGAAAGGGGATCCATGGACTAGCCTATTCCAGGCATCCGAGACCACCTCTTGAAATCCTTCATGCTGAATCCACAGAGGGCTGAAACGAAACGGAATGGGGCCTAGATTACCATCCTGAGAAAGCTCGAGGATGATAGGCTTATGGTCAGAAGTTAGATTTGGAAGAATTTTAGAAGAGGCCATAAGACCGCATGTCATGAAAGAAGATTGGACAAGGAATCTGTCCAAACGGGCAGCAATGTGATTGGGGGCTAATCTTTTGTTAGACCAGGTGAATTTACCTGAGGAAGGTTTAATATCTTCTAGATCCCATCCTAACATAATATCTTCAACCCATTCTCTGGTAGGGTCCCTGACATTGGAGCCTCCCTTTTTCTCATCGAGAGCAAGGGTGACATTCAGATCACCTGCAATAATGATATTTTCTGGATTTTGCTCTAAAAGAAAGGATTGAAGTGAGTTCCAACAATTTTTTTTCTCGCTTGGCATTACAGGAGCATAAAGATTAAACAAACTTACCTGTTGACCAGAATCTTTGTGTAGGAGCTGAGTGAAGAGCCATTGGGGGCTACTTTTTTCTTGTATAAGATCGTATATGACGCTGTTCCAGAAGGTGGCAATTCCACCAGAAGCGCCTCTTGCACTAACCGCTCTTCCATGACCTTTTTGCCAAAAAACTTTACTAGTTTGGAGGAGAAGAAGATCCTCTAGCTTTGTCTCCTGGATGAGGAGGATTTTAGGCGAATATATTCTCACTATGTCTTTCAAGGCTTCTTCTTTCAACCTGCTACCTAATCCTCGACAGTTCCAGGAGATGTATTTCATTATTTACTGGCTTGGGGGGTCGAGGCTCCTTTTGGAGCCCTGGTACTCTTGCGCCCTGATCTGGTATTCATCATTCCTTTGAGGGTTTTTTGGGAGCCTTGGAGGACTTCTTGATAAGTTTTTTCCTCTCTCTGTTTCTTTCTGGATTTCCAACCCCTTGTCGTTTTGATGGGAGTGACTTGCGAATTATCACTCTCGGAATCTCGCTCTTCTGATTCTCCCTCAGAGTCAGAGGCGAGGCTGATGTGCTCTGCGTTGCTTTCATTTCCCCTCTGGCAGCCTTCAGTTGGTGGAGTAGAAGGTTCAAATTCAGTTTCTTTCCCTTGCTTTAGCTGATTTCCTGTTTCCTCTTGTGTCTCCAAGACATCCACCTTTTCTCCTGAGGAGGAGCCAAATTTGGGAGCTATAGAGGCCTTTATGTTAGTTTGTGGCTTCCCCAATGGTACTGAGTTACTCTGCCCCGGGGGCTTTGGGACAACCTTTCCCTTTCTAATTTCTTTCCATCCTTCTTCTTCGACCGAGATCCCTGTTGGAGCTTTTGGGCAGTTTCGTTGGAAGTGTCCATGCTCGTGACAGGTTCGACATTTGAAAGGCAGCTGCTCGTAATCCAGCTTCTGATAATGCTGCCAATCTCCAACTGTGAGTTTGACCGCTTCTCGCAGACCGGCTTCCAGATCGACTTCCACGCATATTCTAGCGAAGGTATATTGGCCCTTGTGATCAGCTTTGTCGATGAAACGACCCAGTCCATTTCCAATCTTCTGCAGGGATTGATAGCTCTAGCAATGTATCGGGAGATTCAAAAGACGAACCCAGACCGACGCCTCCTTAGGGACATCGACAAAGGGATCGAAATCAGGGCTCCATTTGTTGAGATACAGTCCCTGGTTTCCCATAAAATACGGCCCATTCCTGAACACTAGATCACGGTCTTCTTTGGAGGTAAATTCAAAAATGAAGTAGCCTCATCCCACAGCATAACAAATCACGTTATTTTTCAGCTGAGGTCTCCAGTTTCGCTGAATCCATTCGTCCGTGGTTTTTGTGGAAGGCCATCGGCCCAGAAACTACCCTACCAGACCTCTGTCGGCCAGAGCAAGAGCTATTTTAATTGGCTGTTCCTCAGGAAGTGCTATCTCTGGAATTTCCTCGAGTTTTTTTATGAATTTCGAGATTTCAGAGGGCTGTCGTTTCTTTCCTTTCTGTTTTAACAGGCTGCGAAATGCTTCTTCTGAAGATAAAGGAGGGGTGGGAGCAGACTCCCCACCCCAGGCCTGCTCATGGAAGCGACAAGCTCGCAGCGGCATCAAACCTAATCTTTACTTCGCACAGAGCAGAGCGCGCGCAAAAAAATTTGAATTGCTCAAAATTGTTGTATAAGTTACTTATCTGTTTTTCTATAAAAAAAAAAGAGAACACAAAATATATATTTTTCAAACATTTATTAAAACAAACAAACATAAATTTTGTAATATAAATAATTCTCAAAATAAATAAGAAATAATAATGATTTCCTAAAATTTGTGAATAAAAATCTAATTTAACATTTTAATATTTATTATTTAAATTTAAAAACTTTGATATTTTATCAAAATTTAATTTATAGATAAAAATAAAACTAATAATATAAATAATTTTATAAAATTAAAATTATTATAATATATATAATAATATAACTACCATTCTTATGAAATAATATAAATCATATTTCAAAATTTACCATAAAAATAACATACAAATAACATACATGATAGAATATAATATAAAAGGAAAAAAATATGAAACTAACTAAATATAATATAAAAATAATGTCCAAATAACTAAATAATATAAAAAGAAGATCAGACTAACTAAATATAATATAAAAGAAATATCAAAAATAACTAAATAAAAATTAAAAAATGTCAAATTAATTAAATAATAATTCTTTGATTTAATTATTTTTACATTAAAAAAAATTCATCACCCATTAAAGATATCTCGATCTCTGGTCTTGAAAGGATTTCCCTGTCCAATTTCTCACGTGCCAAATCCAAAAGAGACTGCATATCAAGAAAATCCGTTGCCTACAATAAAATAAAATAATATAAAGCATATCAGCAACTGCCCTATGATATAATTACATTAGTTATTGATTTTATAAAGATAATATTTCACATATTTTTTTTGATAACATTACTTTTATTTAGTAACAGTGAACCCTTCAACTACATCTGAGTGGAAGAAGCATTCCCCCTCCTTTGGATCTTCACGCTCATTCTTTTGGATCTTGGTGTTGGCCACAGTGGCACTAGTTTCTGCGTTTATGATATTCTTCCCTTTTTTGTTCCCCTTGTTGGGTTCTGACTCGGAGTCAGACATGCATCTGATTTGGAAGCCTTCAGCTTGGCCACCAGTTTCTGCTTGGCCCAACACTCACTTGTGTTGTGAGTGGAGCTCTTATGGAACTCACACCACTTTCCCATGTCCTTATTTATCTTCGTGGTGTTGTTCTTTGTTTGCAGCTTCGATGGGTTGTCCTAGGTTGCCCTGTCTTGGCTTTATCCTTTGCTCTACTATTTTGGGGCACCTTTCCCTGCCTTCAAATTCACAGATCCAAAGTCTTGTTTCTTCTGTTTAAGCTTCTAGTCAATCTTAACAGTGTATCAATACTCCGTGTTGAGCAAGGAGATGTCCAAAAACTCCATCTCGTCCTGGATGTTCCTGTGTAGAGAGTTGTGGTACTTGAGTACCAAATGTCGCTCATAAACCTTGATACCCAACATCATGCGAAGGGTATGAAAAAAATTGGTAAACTCTGACATGTCTTGGTCCTTTCCCTGTTGTAGCATGATCTAATTTATGTATTTATCCTCATAGCTTCCACCAGGGTAGTACTAATCCTTGGTTACATCCCAGAATGAATTCCAAGTGGGTGTGCTTAAAAATATTGAGGGTGTACTTTCGTCCTTCTCACAACAGGTTTCTCACCAGTCCTTAATGTGGGGGGCGACTTTGAGAAGTGAAAAAGTAATCTTTTCCCAGGGTCATAACTTTGACATACAATCTCCATTTGATGCGCACAATACCTCGTTAGAAAGGTATTTCAAAGGAATACAACTTGCGAACTCATGGTTCCATGGTTTTCCCCAAAAAACATCATTTAGGGCTTGAAAACAGCTTCGAAAGTTCAAGGCTCGAAAAAATGCCAAAAATAGTAAATTGTGCTACAATTAAGGAAATTGAAATACTGAAAGAGATAGTGGGGGGGGTCCAAGTGGAATAGGCGGGTGGCCACAATATCCACCTGGATCACTAGCACTACTATGTCTGTTGTATATATATATATTATATATATTATATATTACATTTTTTTGTTCATGTTTATGTACTTAATTTATATGTTGGTGTTGATGTGTATATTATTAAGACATGTTAGATATGTTCATTTAATGTGCTTGCAGATAGATGTGTATGTGATAACAGTTATTTGACATGAGATGTATATTAATTTGAGGATGTGTCGCGATGATCTTAGATTACAATGTTTGTGTTTTGTTAGATGTCATCATAATGATGATGCCCTATTAGATTATTAGATTTGTGTGTTAGCTAATGATGTTTATATGTGCTAGAGGTGTATATAATTATATGAATGTAGTGAACTTGATTGTGTATGTTAGATGATGTTTATGTTTGTTAGATGGTTATCATCATGATGTTTATTTTTATGAAATAATATTTATTATAGATTTTATATTGATGAATTTATATCAAATTTTTATATATGAAATTGCATTCAAAACGACTTTAAAAAAATGTGAAGATATTTTTATAAATTACAAAGTTTAGTATGGTTGAAACTATGACTGTAAGATTTAAGATATAGATAATTCATTCATATTCATTCTAACTTAATTAGTAAAATATTTTAAAAAGTGAAAATATATTTTTATAAATTACAAAGCTTAGTATGGTTTGAAACCATGATTGTAAAATTACAATATAGATAGTTCATTCATATTTATTCTAACCTAATTAGTAAAATATTTAGATACTCACAAGAAAAAATAATTAAAGGTACAATAATTTAGTTACTTCTTAATAAGACAAAAATGTGTAATTCATTCAATTTTTAATATAAAATATTAATAATAATAAATTATTCAAAAATATAATTGAACCAATTCAATATTGGTTATAAAATTCAATCTATTGTTAATTTTAAAAAAGGTAAGTCAGAACTTTTTATAATTAATTTATCAATAGCAGTATAAGATTTTCAAGCAATTTAAATTTAATATTTATATCAACTCTTACCAATTTAAATTAGAAATTTCTCTCTAAAGATGGGGATCTAGAAATGTAAAATAAGCCTGTGAAGTTACTTGTTGGAGATTTGTTTTATTGGAAGTTAAATAGTACAAAATCATACTATAATAGATTTAAACTTTCGACAAATAATATATTTGATTATTTCTTAATGAACAACTCAAGATATATTATTTAAGTACTAATCTTATAAATGATATAAATCAAGGTTTCAAAATTCACTAAAAACAACATGATGGAATATAATAGAATAAAAAGAATGTCAAACTTAACTCAATATTATATAATAGGAACCAAACTAACTAAATAAATTATGTTAATGTTGACTTTAATAAAATATTTCAATGAAAAATAGATAATTGAAAGTAAACAAATTCAATTAGTTCCTAATAAAAATAATAAAAGAAAAATGTATAATTCATTTAATTCTTAATATAAAATGAATATCCTACACTTAAAAAATATTGCTATTCATAGAAAAACAATGGATGTGTTATGAAAAATATTTCAATATCAACTATATATATATATATATATATATGTACATGAGGTGAAAAATATAAAATCTTATGTTTATAA